>JAOANK020202121.1:0-65395 GCA_026257165.2 Telfairia occidentalis
AAGGGGCATCACCCAACTTCGCTTCATGAAGCGTTCTAGGCGTGATCGACCACTTCGGGCAAGCCCGGATAATCACGCGACGGAATGCGCTCGAAGGTGATAACGCGACCATCACCACCGCGAACGGTCATCAGACAAGGCGTTCGGATCGCACCGTCAGGGTTACTGGTATCCTTCGGCCGGTAATAGATCGTGGCCGTCGCTTCGTGATCCAGCTTGCACGCGGTCATGGTCAATCCGCCGTGACCGAACTCGCTGCAGCAAACCGTCGTGTATCCATGAACCAGCCGCGCGAACCGCTCGGGGGTGCAGGGCTTCCAGCTGTGGACGGACGTGCTGAAGCCAGGCTTTTCTTCTGCCCATTTCATAATCATTCTCCTGTCACGGCACCCCAGATCCTTCCGGCGGCGCCGTGCGCAGATATGCCACTTGCGTTATGCGGAAATCCAGCTGGAAATTTTGCGTGTCATTGCGCCCGCGCCGCCGCCATTTCCCGCGCGATGTCGGCCGGGACCTCGCCATGCGTCTGCCGCATGATCGATTGCGGATCATAGCGCTGCCCGCGCCGCGTGACCTTAATTCCGAAGAACAACGTCACCCGCTTGGTGCGGACCTTCGTGCGCGGCGCCCGCTTGCCTGGCCGAGATGCCAGCCCGGTCCTGACGCTGATATCGGCGACCTCGACATACAGCTTGGCGAAGCGCGGAGAGATCTGGGCAAATTCGAGCGGCCCCAGCGGCGATCCCATCTTGCGGTACCGCTCCGGCGTCATGCGCCCGCGCCGGGCATCGCCGGGGATCTTGCCCGTGCGCCGGAGCGCGTCGCTCTGATACCAGAGCCAGTTGCCCTTGATCGGCTGGATCACGCGGCCTTGGCTGTACGCCTCCAGCGCCTGGCCTGCGCGGCTATCGTCGCCTCCCTCGGCATAGACGACGCCATACGCATTGGGATTGCCGCTCTTGTCGCGGCTGCGCCCGCTCTGCGCCTTCACCGCCTTGCCGAGATTGCCGAGCCGCGCCGCCGTCATGACTGCGCGCTGACGCTCCTGGGCCTGCTTGATCTTGCGATCGATCACGCGACCGCTGGCGACGGTCAGCTGGCGCTCGCGCGCATCACGCTGCCGGTCCAGCTGGTTGAGGTTGGGCGGGCGCTCGGTGATACGCATAAGGGGGCCTCCGATGTGGAAGCCCCCCTATTACCCCTTCGGGGCGTTGTCGTTGAAATATTGAGCGAGGATGCCCCAAGCCCGTACCAGCCGGATCGGCTGATGGATGAGCCCGCGACCGTTGGGCCATGTCTCATCCTCGCGCATTCGGAGCCGGGCGAAGATCCTGACCAACTGGCGGTAATTTTCCGTGATGTGCCGCCGTGGGTTCAGCCAGTAATTTAGGCTGGCTTCTTCGCCCGTGACTTTCTTAAATTCGAGCCGCCACCTTTGCTCGCCGATTCGGTACTCGCTGTTGTCGAACCAGCCGGGGGCGAGAAATTCACGGGCGGCGAGGACGAGTTTTTTTCCGCACTCACCGGCAGATCATACATCCGTTCAGCCGCTTCGGCCAATTCGAGATAGGCTGCACCCGTCGGGTCCATCTCCATCAGTTCGGCGCGGATGCTCTCGATCGTCCCCTTGGTCAGCATCGGCGCATCCATGACGCCGCCGGGGACGAATGCCGCTTCGGTTTTCAGGCCGCTCCAGGCCGCCAGCGTCAGCTGAAGCACGGCATAGCGATAGCGGACCTGATACAGCTGCTGGTCGGCCAGCTTCTGCCGGAGCCGCTGGGAGCCATCCGTTACGTTGGCGGTGATGATATTCATCTCCGCGCGCTCCTTGATCGAGACGGCCTGCTCAGGCGGCGGGGAGCCCTCAAATTCCTCGCCCGCCTCAAGGCTGTCGAGACGGCGGATCGACTCCTGTTCCTGCCAGGCATTCAGATCCGCCTGATACTGCTGTTCGCGCGTCCAGCAGCCGTCCATGAACCGGGCGATATCGTCGGCCTTGTCTTCGGGATAGACCGAATAAATTTCCGACAGGATCAGCGCCCGCACCTGGTCGGCGGTGACGTCGCGCACGCCCATGACGTACATGCGGATGGCGATCATATCGCGATCCTCGAACGTCGGGACGCGGAAACGGATCTCAATCTTCTGGTTCGGGATATACCGCGCGGGCTTGTCGCCATCGGCGGGAATGTGCTGGCCGAGCGCCGGGATATAGAACGGCTCGGTATGCTCGGCGGAAAGTGAGACATGCGCCATGTGAAGGCCCTCCTTAATTGGCAGGGCTGGCGTATCGCATTCAGCCCTTCCGGGGAAGGTCGGCCTTGTCGAAGAACGCTGAGATCACGATCAGCACCAGCAGCACCGCGCAGACGGCCCAGAAAGCGGACCAGACCGAGATGCCGGTGAAATAGGCGGCGCCGATGATGAGATAGAAAATCACGATGACGCCGAGCATGGCCGAACACCATTGCCAGAGCACACCCTGGACCTTGCGGCGGCCGAACAGAACGACGGCGGCGATGATGGCGAGAAGGATGAGAATGGCGTGGATCATGTGGAGGCCCTTTCCCAGTCTGATATGCAAAACGCCCGACCTCTTTCAAGGCCGGGCGCGCTACTCGGGCAATGCTAGTCCCCGGTGCTCTTACGTCGCGGTGCACGGTCCATGTGGGCCACGGCATAATTCGCTCGATATATACCCGGGCGGGTAAAAGAAAAGGGCCTGGATTTCTCCAGGCCCTCGGGGGGTAGTCCACTCTGTCGCGCCGGATCACCAGATAGACAAAGCGATGGACTTGTCAAGCGCGGTCGGGAAGCCGTTGCCCGCCAGCGTGACATAGCCGTTGGTGCTGCCGGGGTTCTGCGGATCGAGAACCATTTCCGGGATCACCAGGCCGAAGTTGTTGCCGGTGCCGCCGCCCCAGGTCGACAGCGCCGAAACCCGCAGCTGGTTGTCGACGCGGCCATCGAGATCGAAGTCGCTCACATTCATCTGGTTGAGCGTCAGGTCGATCGTGCGGGTACCGCTTTGGACATCGTACCCATCCTGGCCCCGATCCTGGTTCTGGTTCGGCGGGGCGCTCGACGTCAGGGCGATGTTCGCCTTGATGCCGACGTGGCCCAGCTTGATCTTGTCCAGGAAGAACTTGCCGCCGCGTGCCGGAGGCACCGAGATATTGCGGATCGCGTTCGGCAGGACCGGCGTACTGGCGACGTCGACGCGGGGCATCGGCACACCCTTCATCGCGAAGTCGAGCGAAGGGAACACGGTATTGTTCTCGCTCGAAACCGGGGCGTCCAAGCCCCAGCTGGTGATGACGCAGTCGCGGTAATCGTACCGGACCTTGTCGCGCCAGATCGATACCGAGAACAGCGGCGGTGCAACCGACACGGTGCCCAGCACATACGACAGCCCGGCGGGCATGATGTACGTGCCCGTCGGCGCGGCGGCGAGAGTTTCGGCCAGCAGCGCCGTGCGCGTCGCACCGACATAATCGGCGATCAGCGTGGTCTGGCGGAAGCCGCTGCCAAACGCCGCGTTCTGGATCGGCAAGCCGAGCAGCATGTCATCGACCGAACTCTCGGAATTATCGAGCACGATCGAGGTGGTGGTCGACCCGGCACCAACCGCCGTTGCCACCGTCGCGGCCTGACGGCGGATCTCGGCGAAGCCGCAAGCCTGCATGATGATGCCCAGGACAAAGGCATTGGCCAGCGGCGGGGTCGCCGTGCCGTAACCGCGCAGCGGGATGGTGCCGCCGCCGGTGCCGGAGGTGCCCAGAAAGATGCGCGGCGCATCCCAGACCGTGCCCGTCTGGGTCGGATCGGGGGCGCTGATCGCCTCGCGACCGTTGTTGGGCTGGGAAACGCCGATCAGACCGGCGACGGGGTCGGGGAGCACGAATTGGCCGGGGGTCGGCTGGAGAGCCACCCCCATGGCAAATACGCGATCACGATGGTTCCAAGACATGGCTGGTTATTCCCCCTTGCTCTGGGCGGTGGTGCGGGTGGCTGGCTTGGTCATTTTCGGATAAGCGTCACCCGCGCGCGCCTGTTCCGTATTTTCGTCGGCCTTATCGATCTCCTTTTGGGCCTTCTCGCTGAAAGCCGTGGTGCGCTCGACGATGCCAAGATCCTCGTTCTTGACCTCGATCTCGACGTCGCCCGCCGGGATGCTGGTGTTGGTGCGATCGAGCACGGTGCCTTCGCCCGCCGCCTCGACCAGCGCGGTGCCGATCACGTCTTCCCGCTTCTCGGGTTTCGCCTCAACAGCCTTGTCCAGGCCCTTGGCCAGCTTGTCGATATCGAAGCTGCCAGCGGGCAGGGATACCGGCGCGTGCTTCGGGTCCAGGCTCTGCCGCCCCGTCGCATCGACCAGCGCGTCATTCTGCTTGTCGCTCATGCGTTCATTCCTCTTGCCAGTAACTGCGACGGGTTTTCCGTCGCGACGCGGTATAGCACGGCAATCGCCTGATCGAACCGCCCTTCATCATTGGTCGAGTCGCCGTCTTCGGTTCGGCCGCGATCGCTGACGCCGTCCGCCCAGTTCGCCATCAGGTCGCCCTGCACGTCTTTGAGCGCGCGCAGGGCGTGAAAGGCCAGCGTGCTATGGATACGGAACCCCGTCGGGTCGGCAACTTCACCCAGAGCGTCTGCCTCGATCTCCAGAATGAGCCGCATTTCGACATAGGTTTCGTCGGGGGTCATGTAGCCGTCGTCGGCATCATCACTGCGGATCGCGTCTTCCTGCCATCGGATCGTGATGCAGGGATATTGCTCCGGCTGGGCATAGTTACGGCGCGCTAGTCGGATCGTCGGGATCATGCCCAACTTGGCCTGGGCCCAGTCATAGGCGGTCAGGGTGTCGAGAATGGCCGTCTGGATGATCTCCGACGGCATCTCGGGGACATAGGGCTCATCCATATCAGACCCTCTCCAGTTCGATGATCCAGTTACGAGCACCCCGGAAGGGCCGCCACTTGACCGGCTTCCACGTCACCCCGGCAAGCAGCTTATGATCGCTGCGGATGCGGTCCTGGCGCGTAGGCGCGGCCACGGTTTCCCGGCTGATCTCCAGCCGCCGCCGGATGCCGACGCTGTCGATCGGGGCGTCGAGACTGAGCACGCCATATTCGCTCGGATCGGTGATGAAGCCCTTCACGGGCTTGGGCGAGATGATGCCGCCGATATCGTAGAAAAGAGGATCGCCGAGGTAGAGATCTACCCCGGCGTCCAGCTTCGCGACGGCTGCCGCGAGATCGATCATGGCCTCAGGCCGACGTCTTCGGCGGGCGCCCCGCCTTGCGTGCGGGCTTTACCGGCTCCTGAGCCTGATCGGCCTGGCCTTCGGTGGCGCCGCTCGACTCGCCCGCTGCGTCATCCCCGGCGTCATCATCGAGCGGGGGACTGTCACCACCGGGCGCGTTGCCTTCTTCGCGCATCGCCGCGTCGGCCGGGCTGGTATCGGTCGATGCGGGATCACGCTGCGTTTCTTCGTCGCCATCCGGCCCCTCGCCGTAGATCATGCCGTCGTCACCCGGCTCAAACCCGTCGTCATCACCGGCCGGGTCGCCAGTGGCTTCGGGGGGCAGCGAGCGGTGGGCGTTCGCGGGGTTGTGATCGAACGCCGTGGTCGACCGCGTTTCCGCGGCCGATGCGCCGAAGAACCCGGTGATATCGCCGGTGCCACGCGGGCTGTTGTCGGCGACGTCCTGGCGGCGGCGCGCCGCATTCTGGGCGATCGAGTTATAACGCTCGGCGACGCTGCCGAGCGGGCGATCAGCCTGACGGGCCTGCTCATCATCATGAACCTGCTCGTCATCCTGATCGCCGACAGGATCTTCGTAACCGCCCTGACCGTCGGCCCGCTTTGCGATGCCCTTCAGGCGCAGCGCCTCGGCGACGTCGGGATGGACCAGACGCGACCGCGCGATGGGATCGCGGCCATTCGGGTCCATGTGGAACGTGCCCTTGGGCGTGGTGACGGTGCCACGCTTGACGGCGACGACGCGGACCTTTTCGACCTCGTCCTGTTCCTGGGTGGAGAAATAACGCTTCCGCATGTCTTCTTTCCTTTCCGACTGGGCTTAGCCGAGCACGCTGCGCAGCAGCGCCTGGGGGCAGAGGCACGCGAAAACCGGATAGGCTTTCACGTAGATCTCCATCCACTCCATCATGTTGGGACGATAATCCCAGGTCAGGATGGAATATTCTTCCTTGCCGCGCTGATTGACCTCGGAGAAATTCTCGCCCGGCATCCAGTACGCCTTGAAGACGTCCTTCGCGCCCATCGGGAAGAAGATCGCCTCGTCGTCGGCGATCGTCAGCGCCTTGTCATCCGACCCGTAATAGTGGTGCCAGACGACGCCGCCGACCTCGATCGCGGTCCAGAGGGTGCTGTCGTTGAGGCGCGGACGCCCCGCGTCGGTCAGCATCGTCCGCTCATAGGCGGGCGACGACGTCAGCGCCGACCAGTAATCATCGCCGACCAGCGCGTGGACGGTAGTGCCGGGGCGGCGGCGGCGGCCGAGCGCACGCTGCATCGGGGTGTTGATATCGGCGTCGATCATCTGACGCAGATCACCCGACGTCTCGAACGTCTTGAACTTGCTGAAATCGACCGTGATCGCGGCGGGACGCGAGACGCCGAACAACTCGAACCAGTCGTCGAGAACGCTGGTACCGTCGGCGTCATAGACGACGCCCTGGATGCCACCGAGGCGGTGAAATTCCTTGGTGTAGTTGAGATCGTCCAGCAGCTGCTGCTGGCGCTCGACCACCAAGTCGGTCGCGTTCTGGAGGCGGATCGGCGCGGGCAGATGCGGCGACAGAACATCCTGCACCTCATCGCTGCGCACGACGTCGCGCTTGGCCAGGCGGTGTCCATCGAACTGCCGGAGCACACGGCCACGACGAGCAGCCGTCGGTTCCGGGGCGCCACGCTCGGTGGTCGGGATCTTCGTCAGGACGCCGTTCTCCTGATACAGCGTCAGCGTGGTCGTGTTCAGATAGACATTCTCGAAAATGCCCATGTTCTGAAGTTCATACGGGACATAGTCGATGTCCTCGACCAGTTCCGTCATCGTCGTCGCACGGAAATCGTCCGTGCGGAAAATGTCGAGAGCCATTTCTTCCATTGTTTTCGGTCCCTAATGCAATTCGCCGCACAGGCGATTGGGGTGACGGATCAGTAGCGAACCAAGATGTTCTTGGTCGCAAGCTGCTGTTCGGCAGCCAGCTTCTGCGGGGCGGTGATCCCGGCAGGCCACGACAGCATACGGGCCGCAACCTCGCAGCTTCGCGCGACAATTGCTGCACGCTGGTCGACGGTGCTGGGCGCCTGGCCGAGCATCAGAATCGCCACGGCGGTTTGCGAGCCATCGGTCGCCGCCGGGTTGACCGGCACGAACTTGCCGGATGCCGTGATCTGGCCGAGCACGGTGCCGCCCGGCAGCTGAGTGGCGTGGGCGGCCAGAATGGCCTGTTCCCGGCTAATACGGCCGGGGGCTTCCGACATCAGGAAGGCAGCGTCCTTCCCATAGTCGTTGTACGTCTTCGTCGGCATCGGCATGTCGTCGTCTCCTTACTTGGTGTCGGCGGCAGCCGCAGCCGCACGACGGGACTTCTGGACAGGCTGACCGGCGCTCTTGCGCCGGACGCCGTTGACGCGCTTGTTGGCGCTGGCGGTCGCGCGCTGGCGAGCCGCCTTGGCATCGTCGGCCGCATTGCCGGGCTTCTCGACGCCCAGGTTCGGCTTCGGCGTCTGGTCGAGCAACCGCTTGGCCGACGACTCGCCCTTGTAGCGATCGCAGTGCTCGATAATCGCCTGCGGGCTCATTCCCGACGACGCGAGCAGATCCGTTGCCATTTCGAGGTTGGCGCGCGCAACCGGACTGGCGAGCACGGCGGCGAACCGACCGGCTTCCTGCTGGCGGCCATACCGCTCGCCCGAACGAAATTCGGCGCTGCGCTTCGGCTGCTGCTGGTTCGCCTGGGTGGCTTCCGGCTCGGGCTGATCTTCGGGCTCGGGCTGGGGATCTTCGTTCTCGGGATCTTCGGCAGGATCTTCGTTCGGCGCGGGCTGCTGTTCCGGCTCGTTCTCGTCTTCGCCGCCCTCGTCCTCATCCTCGGTGGTGTCGGTCGCGGCGGGCAGATCGGTGGCACCGATCTTGAGGCCAGCCCGCGCCGCGAGGCGGCGGAGGCCAGCAAATGCTTGGGGTGCTGCCATGGTAATCGGACTCCTGTTTGCGTTAGCGGTTGATCCGCCGCAGCAATTTGCCCCAGGCTTCCACCTCTGAGCAAACGTCACTGACAAGTCCGATGGCCCTCGCGTCTTCGCCCATATAATCCAGCCCCTCGGTTTCTCGAACCGTTTTTTTGTTGAGGGCAGGCATACAAGCGGCAACGTGGTCAACGAACCAGTCGCGGATCGTATCGCACTGGCGCTGGATGTGCGCCCGTGTCGATTCGGGAAGTTGCTCCATGCTGTTGGCGCGCGCCTTTTCATCACCGGATCGAATGACCGTGATGTCGACGCCAGCTTCCTCATAGGCACGGGCAAATGTGGCATGAATGGTGATGACGCCGATCGAGCCGACACCACCAAAATCGGGGACGAAAACCTTGTCGGCGCAAGCGGCGATCGCATAGGCGGCCGAGTAGGCGAACTCGTTGGCCATCGCGAAGATCGGCTTGTCGCCACCTTCGCGCTGCGATAGCGCCCGCAGGATATCGGTGCACGCCTTCAGCCCGGCGACGTCGCCGCCGCCGCTATCGATGTCGAGCCAGATCGCCTTGATATTTTCGTCGGTCGCCGCCGCGACGGCCTTGGCGATGATGCCGTCATACCCGGTGACACCGCTATATGGATCGAGGCCCCAGCTTTGCGTCAGCGAACCCCACACCGGAATGATGGCGACGCCGTCGGCCTCATCGAAGATCCTGCCCTGACGCCGCGACCGCTCGATAACCGATGCCTGGCGCCCACTCTCGGCGAGCGCATCCATCGCCTCGGAGTTGAAATATTGCTCGTCGCTCAGGCGCAGGCTGCTCAGCGCGTATTTCGAGCGCAGCGCAGACATGACCATGGCGGCGCGCGACGGATGCAAAGCCAGCGGCCGATCGGTCAGCCGCTGCATCACCTTGCTCAGTTCAAACTCCCGGTTGACCGGGCGCAGCGAATCGGCGTCGAACATCAGTTACCCTTTCCGGTCGTGGTTTGCGGCTGGTTCTGACCCTGGCCATTCTCCGCATCGGCATTCGTGTTGGCCGCGATACCATCGGAACTGCCGGTGTCGATCTTGACGCCATGCTTGGCCGCGAATTTTTCTTCGACGCTGCGCTGCAAGATGTTGTCTTGCCAGTTGCCGCCCTGAGCCGATGCCTCCCGCTGGAGCGTGCTGACAACGCCGCCGGTGCGTTCCTTCGACGCTTGGATTTCCTTGAGCGGGTCAACCCAGCCCTGCGCCGGGCCGGTCCAGCTGCACCGGGTATAGGCGGCGCGCGCCTCGTAGAAAGCCGGAGCGCCAGGCGGTTCCTTGAGGATGCCGAGTGCGAACGCTTCCTCGATCACGGCGTCATAAACCAGCGCAGCGACGTGGTTGGTGAACATCGTGCGCTCGAACTCCACGCCGCGCCACGCCTCCATCAGCGCTGATCGGGTCGACGAATAGCTGGACAGCGAGAAATTGAGGGACAGTTGCTCAAAACTGACGCCAAGCGAGGAAGCGAGTTCGCGCAGGAAGGCGTTGCGGAAGGGGTCATAATCCGGGGCCGATCCCTGCAACCCCTCGAACTTCAGTTCGTCGTTCGGCCCCAGGACCGGGATGCGCTTAGACCCGAAACGCAGATCCAGCTG
The DNA here is from genome assembly GCA_026257165.2 of Telfairia occidentalis. Lineage (NCBI taxonomy): Eukaryota > Viridiplantae > Streptophyta > Magnoliopsida > Cucurbitales > Cucurbitaceae > Telfairia > Telfairia occidentalis. The sequence continues at coordinate 9,857 of JAOANK020202121.1, forward strand.
GTCATAGGCGTCCAGCTTCATGTCATATTCGGAGCGCGGATTGCCGTCGGCGTCGAACCCGTTTTCTTCGCGGGGCGCCATGTGCGCCGCCGCCTGGTTCGGCTCCATCGTCGTCTTGAGGTAGGCGGCGAGGTAGCTGTGCGCGACCGCGCTCTCCAGCGTTGACTTGCTGTGCTGGCCCAGCATCGACACCGTCGACAGAACGGCGGCGAGGGTTGTGATCGCGCGCTGCAACCCGGAGCGGCGCTTGAAGAACCAGTGGAACGCCATCGGCCGACCGAACGGCGTCATGCGCGGAATCCGCTCCCACTCCTGTTTCCCGGCATCGCCGGGGTGATCCTTCATGATGTGCAGCGCTTCCATCGCGCCGGTGGAGTCGACCTCGCGGCCATCAATGATCCGATTGCCGCCGCGTCCCATGGTGTCTTCGGGATCGACGATATCGTTCGGGGTCGTAAGGCGGTCGGGGTCGATGAGGTGCACGAACGTCGCCCACTTCGCACCCTTCCGATCAGCGCGCTCCCGGTCATAACCGATGTAGCCGCAGACCTCCGCATCCGGGCCGGTCAGCGTTCGGAACGCCTGCCACATCATGCCGCCGAACTGGTGATGCCCCTCGGCGTCGTTGCGGCAGAACAGATCCGTCGCCCATTCCTGAAACGCCGACGACGCCGACTGCTGATACTCCAGCATCCAGTCGGTATCCTGACCGAGCCAGGTGATGTCGGGTTGCGGGGTCGGGCGCAGCGTCGCGCCGACGACGGTGTGAGCCTTACGATCGAGGGTGCCGCGCACCGTCTCGCTGTTGCGCTCGGCATCGCGCGCCATTGCGACGGCACGGGGGCGATTGCGATGGGCTTCGGACTGGGCCGACGATAGCCGCGGCATCAGGCCACCGACATCGCCGCGACCAGCCAAACCCATCTGGCGATACTCGTCGCTGGGCCAGCCGGTGCCTCGGACGCGGATCTTGCCGTTGGCGTCCATGCCGACCGCCCGCATGTGTGGGGGTTTGCTCATGAGCGGAAGAACCTCAGGTTGATGGCTCGACCGGCGAGGCGGCCATTATTGGCGCGCATCTCTTTCTCATCGAGCAGGAAGTTAAGGATGCGGTCGAGATCCCGCTTGTTGCCGGAAGTGAACTCCATACGGCGACCGTCTTGCTGGACAACCGCGACGCCGCCGCCAAGCGCTAATTCTTCGTCGGCGTCGGTGAACTTCTGGATTCGCTCGGCCAGCTGGTCATCGGTGAGGTTTTCATACCGTCTGGCCATCGGCACAGTCCCTATGGTTTCTTGTTGACACGCACCATGCGCGCATAGGGCGATACCACTCCAGCGGGTTTCGCGTCTATGCCGCGCTCGACACCGATGCGGAACGGGCGCGCCCAGATCGGTGGCTTGAGCCAGTTGATCTGCGGATCCTCCGGCGCCAGCGATGCGCGCACCGTCTCGCAACCGACATAGGCGTCCCAGGTTTCGTTGGCCCCGCTCTTGACCCATTCGCCGCCGATCAGCTGTTCGGACACCACCTCGGCGACCGTTTCTTTCGGCACGTCCTGGGGAGCGTTCATGAAGCCGGGGCCAGGCGTCAGGATGTTCTGACGCTTACGGATGATCTTCTTCAGCGCGTAAACGAGGTGCGTCCGCTCCCAGACTGGCCCCATCATGCTGATGAACCGGCCGTCATTTTCCGGCAGCGTCTGATTCCGATCATCGCGCATCACCGATTTGGGGATGCCGTACAGTTCGCCCTTCTTCCAGGCATTGCCCTTCAGCAACAGGATGCGCCAATCCTTGACCGGGTTTTCCTTGCGATGGATTACGATCGATGCCCACATTCGGGCGTTCCAAGCGGTGTCTTCTTCGCCGCCGGTATCGATGCCGACCTTGGCAATCGGCAGGTGCAGGCTCGGGTCGCGCTGGAGCGGGTACGACTGGTTGAGCACCGCTTCCTCCAGGATGTACCAGTCCGAGAGGACGTTGAACGGGTCCAGCTTCTGGAGGTTCTTCTTCCCCAGCGAGAGGGCAAGAGGCGACTGCTGCCAGTTCGTCAGCTCGAACGAGTCGATCAGCCAGCTTTCTCGGCTCAGCGCCGCCCAGCCGATGACGCGGACGGCGAACCGACCTTTCTGGATGTCGACGAACGCGGTTAGGAAATCGACGCCATCAGGGACGGTGCCCATCAGGTACGCATCGCCTGATTTCATCCGCTTCAAGATCACGTCGACCTTGTCGATCTTGGTGTCGGTGGTGGCGCCCTCATAGACTTCACCCAGCGTTTTGACCGTCGCTTCCTTCAGGTCGGTTTCGTCCAAGGTGTTATCGAAATCCATCTTGGCGTTCGCCCACTCGATCGCCGCCGCCTGAAGCTGGGTGAAGGGCGACATGAAACCATGGATCGTGAAGCCCATGATCTGTTCGACCAGGTGCGCGCCCGCGACCTCGCGCGGTCGGATCAGCCGCTGCGCAGGCTGGACCCAGGCACCCGTCTCGCGGCTCATGATGAGCCGTTCCTCGTTCGTGATCTCACCGCGACAATGCGGGCAGATCAGGCGAACCTCTTTCTTGATGAAATCGAGCGCATCGACCCGCTCCACCCCCTGCACCTGCGGCATCAGATGCGGCAGGTTCCAGTTCATGCGGATCGGGGCTTCGGCGGCCGGGGATGATGCCTTGCCGCAGTGCAGACAGAGCCACCACCAGAGGTGACGCAGCGATCGCCGCAGGATCGCCTCGATCCCGTATTGTGGGCCGATGTCGGGGTGGCTGCAGACATACATCAGCCCGGCTGACCCGTATTCGCGCTGACGGTTGAGCAGGCGGGTCAGGATCGATTTGGCGATCTTGATCCGGTAGCCGTCGATCTCGTCGGCCACGATGAAGGGGGCGGCCTTGCCGCGCGTGGTGTTGGCGGTGGCGGCCAGCCAGCGCGCGATGCTCTCACCGATGCGTTTCCGGGTACGGGCCTGTCGCTTGTAGGTATGGTCGACCCGCTCCGCGACGCCCTCATGGTTTTCGAGCATCCATTCGCCGCGTTCTTCCATGTAATCGTCAACATCGGTGTCCGACTGCATGTACCAGAGCATGTCGCCATAGGGACCATGCTCCATGCGCTTCAGTGCGTGCGCTTCGGCCGACAGCGTCTTGGCGCCGCGGGCGTTGCCCTTCACGGCGACTACGTTCACCCCGGCCATGTCGCAGGCATTGTTGATGCCCTGGGTATAGGGGGTGAGCAGGGGGTCGTATTTGGCTTTGCGTTCGCCGCGCGCTTTTACGAACAGCTTCTCGCGGGCGTAGTAATCGGTGGTGATCGCGTCGGGCGGCAGGATGCCGTCGACACGGGACATCCAGACATCATCGGCGGCGGCGACGTGCTCCATCCGAGCCAGCGCCAGCAGCGCTTCCTCGATCACCAGCAGATCTATCGGTTGTTCCTGGAGCATCTGGGACCAGCATATCCTTCAACTCGCCATGGATGCGCAAGAGAAGGTCTTTCCCGGCTTTGTCGGCCGCCAGCCGCACCGCCGCGTCATACTGGCCGTTAGGATCGATGATGGCGCCGAGATCCGACAGCGCCCGGCTCATGATCTCGAAAACCTTGGATGCCGTCATCTGCACCTGCTTGCGCGGGACCAGCTGATTCTGCGCGACGGCGGCGTTCTGGATATCCATGCGCAGCTGGTACGCTTTCTGGAGATCGCTGATCGGCAGCGCAGCGTGCTCGGGCTCGATGTTGAGCAGGGCCGCCAGGCGCGATTGCTTCTGTTCCCGCATGGTGTCGCCGCGACGCTCATGCTTGTCGAGCAGCTGGAGGGCTTTCAGACGGGGGTAGAGGTGGCGCTTACCGTCGATGCGGGGGGCGGGGAAGTTGCGGATCTTCTGGTCACGGATGTTGACGAACGCGGGTTTCCCTACCCCCCATATCGTGGCCAATTCGTCGAGGGTGATTTCCTCTTTGCGGGTGGTCGACGCGATCGCCTTGGCAATCCGATCGCGCCGCCCCTCGTTGATTTCCTGCCCGTCAGCCATTCCCGGCGATATGGGCCGAATCAGCGATCGCCCGCAAGGTGCGAAGATGCTTTCGCATCGGCGCCGTGGTGCGTTCGACCTCGGCGATCACGAACGGCACGACCTCGTTCACATAGCTGCACGACTTCATCGCCTTATCGAGCGCGTCAGCCAGCGCGGCGCGCGGCAGATCATGGATCTGGCGGATCACGACCATCTGCCACCGCTCGACGTCTTCCTTGCTCGCGGTCAAGCGCATCAACACCATGAGATCCGTCAGCCGCTCGGTCAGCCACTCGAAATTGTCGGCCATGAAATCAGCGGTCGCGGGCACAAGCGCTTCCTCTGCCTCAGCGATTGCCTGGGCGACTATAGCCAAGTCGCCGGGTCGTATCAGCCGGGCGATCTCGCTGGGTTCGCGCGCTGTCGATACCGCTGCGTATGCGTTCATTGAGGCTGTGGCGCGCAGCGTCATGTTCTGTGACGCGGTTCCCAGTGATGGGGTCGAACGATTGATGGTCACGGCGGTTGTCACGGAAATTGCCCTCCAGCACCTTCTGGAAATTCGTCTTGTTGATGAGCCAGTCGAACTTGATGGCCCATGGCTCGTCACGTCCCTTGCCGGGCACGCTCAACCCTCGGAGGAATTGCGACTCCGCGATCTTCGCGAAGACTTCATCCCAGAGCGCTTCCGGTGTCGTTTCGGTAAACGTCTCGGTGAGCCGAACGATCGTTTTCCGGCGACGATCATCCAGATTGCGGACATTCGGGATCAGCTTGTTGCTTTCGGACAACGCTTTCCACCGCGCCATGATGCTGCCGAGCAGATCCCGCATTTTCCGAACGGCGGCGTCTTCCGGGCTTTCGCTGGTCGCTCCGAACAGATCCTGATTTTCCGTCGGGGGTGCCCCTTCCGAAGGAAGGGGGGGGATATATTCCTCTTCTCTATTCCTATCCTTCTCTGTTCTGTATGGCGTTTTTACCACTGCTTCCCCGGCAAAAACGCCACTGCTTCCTGGCAAAAACGCCACTGCTTCCTGGTCCGAATCAGAGGGGTGTAAATTTACACCCCTTCCCCATTTGATCCGGGGGACACGGGGGGAGCACACAAAACGGTAGACTGGAATTGACTGGGTGCTGCCCTTCATCTCGCCGGTGCGCACCAACACGCCAAGTTCGGGCGACTCCAGTTCTTTCATACAGTCGATCACTGTCTTTCTGGATAGGCCAGTATGCACCTCCAGATAAGCCAGGCTTGGATAAACCTCGCCGGTTTCATCATTGGCGAGATGCGCCAAAATCATCAGCAGATTCTTCATTGCCGAACGAGAAACCTTGGATTTCAACGCCCAGTGTGAGGCATCGTATGACATCGTTCTCACCTTCCTTTTTGGGCTTGCGGAAGGGGAGGGCCGACCCTAGTTTGCCTAGGCCACACGGCACCGCCTCTCCTGCAAGCGGTATCAGAGGGTCGCCCTTTTCGCCGGGGGCGGCCCTCAACTTTTATGACATCGCTGGCCGTCCGAAGTCCAGATCGTCATTCGCGGCGACCGGCGGCCTTCCATCGGCACGCAGCAGCAGGTCATCATGCCGATACGTCGGCTCTACGAATGCCGAACCACGCATGGCTTGATGCTGGCCGAAGAACCGGACATTGCGGGTCATCGGCTCGTTCAAGCGCGTCTTGGCACCGATGATGAAACAGCGACCCCGCGCGATATTCATCTCAAGATCCCATGCCTCCCATTCCTTCTGTTTGGTGTCACGATCGGGCTGTTCCTTGGCCAGGTAGAACTCCGGCCGATAGACCAGCACGACGTTATCGGCGTCTTCCTCGATCCGGCCCGATTCCTTCAAATCTGCGACGGTCGGGCGGCGGTCTGGGCGCTGATCGATCGTGCGCAGCAGCTGCGACAGCGCGATGACGTGAACCCCGAAATCCTTGGCAATGCCGAGCAGGCCTTCGCTGATGTGGTTGATGCGGGCGGTACCCTCCAGCTTGCCGCTGGCGGCGACGATCTGGATATAATCGACCACGACCACCTCCAGCTTTCCCCCTTCGCGCGCCAGCTTTGTCGCATGGCGGCCGACCAGTGCGGCGATACCCTCGATCGTAACCCGGCCAGGCGAGATCGCATGGAACGGATACCGCTCGATCCGCTCACTGGCCTCGTCGATCGTCTTCAGCTGGGATTCGGTCAGCGTGTTACGGGTCATGTCACGGAACGGCACCGGCTCGTTCATGCCGAAGGTCAGGTCCGCGGCATTGCGCATCGCAAGCGCGTCCTCGGTCATTTCGAGCGAGATCACCAGCGTCGGATGACCGTTGACCGCGTACCCCCACGCTGCCGAGCAGGCGAGCACGGTCTTACCCATACCGGAACGTCCACCGATGATCGTCATCTGGCCCGGAGCGGCAGCGCCAATGATGTCGTTCAGATCCGGCACCGTCGCGCAGATCGCGCCGATCGACTCGCCGTTCTTGGCGCGCTCATGACGGGCGCGGATGCGGCCCAGCATCGATCCCATCGACTGGATCTTCTGCGGGTTGCGTTCCTCGACGACACCCATGACGGCGGCGCTGGCATCGACCGCGAAGGTGACGAGGTTCGGCGGTTCCTCTGCGCTCTGGTAAAGCGCATCCAGCTTCTGGACCCGCTCGACCATCGTGCTGCGGATCGCGCGCATCGTCGCCATCTCGATCACCTGGTCGGCAATCGTTCGGATGCCAATCAGCCCCGCGCCGCCGCCGCTGGTACAGGCCGCGAGGTATCCGCGGCGCTCCGGGAAATAGGCTCCCACCGTCACCGGCGTCGCCGCATCGCCAGACGCGAACAGATGCAGGATCGTCTTATAAATCCGCCCGTTCTGCGGGTCGCCAAAATGATCCGGCCGCAGCTTCTGCGAGACGATGTTGATCGCCTCGTTATAGACCATCAATGAACCAAGGATCGCTGCCTCTGCATCGGGATTGTAGAGCGCGATGCCATCCTTTTGATTTTCGCCGTTGTCCAAGGATGCTTCCAATTATTCTGACGGGTCTGCCGGGCGCGCCGCCGCAATGCGACGCTCGGCCATCTCCGCATATTCCGGGTTCAATTCGATCATGGTGCTCGCATAGCCCAGCGCCTCGGCGACCAGCCCGACGGTTCCTGCGCCGCCGAACGGATCGAGCACCCGGCCGGGCACGCGGGGGAAGGTCGCACAAATCGGGCCGCACCCCGCCGCCGCGCCGCAACAGCCGCACACGGTCAGCGGGACACCGGCCTTGATGCAACGCTCGGCCAGCGCGGGCGGGAAGGTGGCGAAGTGGGCATCGCGAAATGCCTTCGGCGCGATCGTCCAGACGTTGCGGGCATTGCGGGTGCTGCCGGTATGATTGCCCATAGCCGCGTCGTAGCTGGCGTTGTTGCGGATGCCGCTGCCTGCCGCCGTCGTCTTGCCTTCCCGCCGCCGGGGCACACGATCGACATTCTGCCGACTGTTGGGCCCAGGACGGCGGTTGTGCGTGCCGCCGGTGACGGGCTCGCGGATCGCCTCATGGTTGTAGAAATAATCCTCGCTCTTGCTGAGCAGCCAGATTTTCTCATGGGCGGTCGTGGGCCGATCATAGACCGACTCCGGCATCGGGTTCGGCTTGTGCCAGATAATCTCCGACCGGACATACCAGCCGTCATCCTGCAGCGCGATCGCCAGGCGGTTCGGGATCATGCACAGATCCTTGGGCTTCAAAAAGCCGCCCGCCACCACCCGCCCGCTATGCTCGCGCCGCGTCACGAACCGCTGTTCGCCATCGGTCGACCGCAGCGTTCCGCGCGGCTCGCGCACGTAATTGGGCGAGTAGATCGGCCCAACCGTGGAAAAGGGCTTGTCGCGGAAGGTCCGGTTGTCATCGCCGATCGCCTTGACGTCGGCTGCTGACCGGCCATTGGGCGCCGCCGCATAGGTGTCGCCGTAATTCAGCCAAACGGTGCCGTGACGCTTGAGCACGCGGCGCACCTCGCGGAATACCGCGACCATCACCTCCAAATGCTCCCCCAGGGTCGGCTCCATACCGATCTGCCCGGCGACGTTATAATCGCGCAGCCCCCAATATGGCGGCGAGGTGACGACGCAGTCGACGCTTTGTTCCGGCATAGCGCGCAGCTGGTCACGGACGTCGCCGACCAAGATGACGGCGGGGCTCACAGACGAGCCCCGGCCAACATCGTGGCATCACGCCACGGACGGGGGTACAGCCGGGCGATCGCCTCCAAGCTGAGATAATAATCCAGCACGCCCAGCGCGTCGGCGGCGTTATCGTCCTGAGGGAACCAGCCATATTCGGCGCATCGATCGAGGGCGCGCTGCTTGGCCTGCGCGCGTGCGGTCGGACCATTGCCGACCCGCTTGAACGATCCACGCCCGAGGAAATGCTTCCGCCAGGTGCCGATGTCGACACAGAAGCTGCGCGCACCGACGCGGTGGGCAAACCACTCGCACATCGCTCCCATCCCGATCAGGGAATAGACGGTCTGGGGATCGACATTGTCGGCCATGTGCTGCGCCTCGAACACGATATCGGTGAGGGTGTGCATGGCGTGCTGGTCGGCGAGGAACTTGCGCAATTTCTCAAGCTGTTCCCCAAGCGTGCCCAGCGGGCGCTTCATGCGCTGCGACCCGTAGAATGGGCGCTCCATGTCTTTTGCATAGAGCGCCCATCCGCACTGAGCCGCGAGATCCAGTGCGAGAACAGCCATCAGTCCATCGCATCCGGCGCGGGCTTGCCGCTCAGATGCTCTTTCGCCGCCGCCTTGGCATCGGCGCCGCCGGTGACGATCGACAGCTTGGCATTGGCCTTGCGCGTCGGCTTCGCGTCGAGCGACCCCGATGCCATCTGAACGCCTTCCGAAGGCGCATTGCCAGCCTGCGGCTTTTCGGCTGCTGCCGCGGCATCCTGCGCCGAGGCACGGTGAGCCATATCGACCAGATCGGTTTCCAGTTCGATGCCGTCCAGCTTGCACAGCATGAAAAACGTCCGCAGCATGTCCTGCCGTTCGTCCTCATCATCCATGCTCTGGATGCGGGCGAACATCTGCGCGCCCTTCTTGTTCACGCCCAGCTTCTCGACGTCTGCCCAGGCTTGGCTGGCCTTGCCCGACGCGGCCGACTGGGAATCCTTCGCTTCCTGAATGCGACCATTGATGATTACCAGCGCAGCATCGAAATCGGGACCGCTGATAGCCCGTTCGACGCTGGCTTTGTTCGCCCTATTCGCCATCTTCGTTTCTCCAAGGGGCAACATGCCCCGCTTTCACCAGCCGCAACGATGCGGCCGATCTGTCTCGGTCGACGCTGCGCACCCGGTCAGGCGGCGGTCAGTTCCCGTGGTTGCTCCATCTCCGGCATGGGCTTGCCATGCGCTGCGCCCAGCAGGGCCAGAGCCTTGCGATAGGTTTTCGGCACCCCCTTTGTCCGCCAGTATCCCAGCGCCTGACGGGTCAGGTGGAAATGGGCTTGGACGATATCACGACCGATACGGTCGATCGCGGCGGCATCGGAGTGCAGATTTTTCATAACCCGCAAATAGGCTTGCGCTTTTCCCTTATGCAAGGCGCAAAGACGTTTGCAGAAAAATATTTCTGGCGGGGTTGTGGAATGAGAACGGCGCATGTACGTCATGAGCACAACGCAAAGTCGAGGGCCTTAATCGATGAGCACCGAACCCAATACCGAGCAGGGGCTTGATGCGCAGGATCTGCGCGATCTCTGCGCCATCGTTGCCTCTATATGCTTCGGCATTTCCACCATCGTCGGCACGCTGGCGCGCGCGCTCCCTTTATGGGTGAACTGGATGACCTTGGCGTCTGCCGTGGCGTTTCTGATCGTTGCCACCCCCGGTGTGTTTCGGAAGCGCTGATGCACGACGAGGCGATCAGGATCTTTCGACAGGACGGCGGCGGCGACCCGGCGCGGTTTGTTGAGGGCGAGTATCTGCATGTCCGGCGCGGTCATGTCGCGCTGCCGGTACGGGTATGGTGGGGACCGCCCCGCGACCTGGAGCATGGCGGCTTTATGGATCGATCGCCGCGCTGGAATATCGAGATCGCAGGCGACAGCCTGATCCCCGATGAGCGCGCCCCCGACTTCATCCCGATCGCTCGGCTGGAGGATGTCTGGCCCCGGTGTCTCGACGAGGCCACCGATCGCGGTGAGACGGCCTATCGCCAGGCCCGCGTCGAGCACGCCCGACGCCATGATGACCACGATCCCTTCGGGCACCCGCAAGGGCGGCTCAATCTGTTGACGGCCACGATACCGAACTGAGGACGCTATGAGCGAGAATGCTTTCGTATCGGAGATGGGCGGAACGCTCACTCCGAACCACACCGTTGAACCCGCCGAACTGGTTGGCGATCAGATCGATAGTGCGCTGGAGCAATTCGGCGAGCGTGCCCGCGCACTGATTGCCGCCGCCGAGAATCGGACCATTACGGATAACGACGAGATCGGGAAGGCCGCGGATCTGCGGTCGATGATCGATGCCCTGATGGGTACGGTCTGGAACCGTGCCAAGGAAATCGCCGAGCCGCATACCCGCGCCACAAATGTGGTGAAGGGGCGCACGCAGCGGTTCGTCTCACCTCTGGAGGAAGCCAGCGAGAAGTTGCGCGTCAGGATCGGTGAATGCCGTACCATGCAGCGCGATCGTGCCAGGAAACAGGCAGAGGAACAGCGCGCCGCCGAGCAGGCGTTGCGCGCCGCCGCTGGTGTCCAAGCGCCGCAGGAAGACCACAAGCCAGCCCCGGCGCCCGTCGCCCTTCCGTCGGTCAAGGGTGATTACGGCAGCAGCGTCAGCGACCGTGCGACGACGTCCTATTCCTATGAGAACGTCCGCGACCTGCCTGATGAGGTGCTGAACGCCCCGGCGGTGAAGAAGGCAATCCAGTCCGCAATCCGCGCCTATGCGCGCCTCAATCCCAATGTCCCCGGCGTCACGTCGAGCGCCGGTGTCGAAACCAGCCATAGGAGGCCGAATTGAACCAGAGACGACAGGGCGGCGGCGGCCAGCGCGGCGGCGGCCGACAGGTGCAGCAGCAGAATGAGCAGCCGACCGGCATGACCGCAGCCCAGGCCTATGCCGAGATCATGAACGGTGTGGCGCGGATCGAGCCGCAGATCAGAGCCGTCTTGCCAGGCAATGTGCCATTCGAGCGCTTCCGTGCCACGCTGATGATGGCCCTCCGGCATAATCCCGACATCATGCACTGTTCGATCACGTCGATCATCACTGGCGCTATCAAGGCCGCGATCGACGGCGTCTTGCTGGATGGCAAGGAAGCTGCGCTCGTTCCATCAAAGAACAAGGTCAAGGATTTCGAGACGCAGCGGGAATATTTCCGAAAGGATGCCCGCTACAACATCATGATCGCGGGCATCCGAAAGTCGATCATGCTGGGCGGCAAGGTCCGTGATTTTCAAACGACCGTCGTTTATAGGAACGAAGCGTTCAAATATAACCGGGGCCTCAATCCTGATCTGACGCATACCCCCATTCTGGACCAGGAAAAGCGCGGTGACGCCGTCGGCGCCTATTCGATCGCCTGGTTCGCGGATGGCGGCTTCCCGTCGTTCGAGGTGATGAACAAGGCCGAGATCGAAGCCGTCCGCGATATGGCCCAAAGCGGGCCGGTCTGGAAAGGCCCGATGAAGCTGGAGATGTGGCGCAAGACGGTTGCGCGCCGTCACCGCAAATCGCTGCCCGGTCAGGAAACGGTGGTCGACCAGGAAGCCGCGGAGATGTTCGGCTTCACCCCTGCATACGACATGGGCGATCCGAACAGCGGCGTCTTGCCTGCGAACCAGCAGCGTGCCGACGCACCGAAGCGCAGCGATTTCCAGCAGCTGGAGCATTCCGGTGGCGAGGCGGGCGTGCCGCTCGACTTCGGCAACAGCGGTGAAATCAGCCGCGAGGAATATGAGCGCGAGGAACAGGGCGAGGCGGCGATCGATCAGAAGCGCGCCGCCGCGCCGCAAGCCGACCAGCAGAAGCCAAAGGCCGAGCCGGAACCGCGCACCGTCGGCCCGGTCCCTGACGGGTTCGAGACATGGGAGGCGTGGGAGGCCGACGTCACCATCAAGATGAAGACGGCCCCGACGCTGCCCAAGCTGGACCAGGTCACGAAGGACACCTTCGACGCATACGAGACGGCGCCCGACGATGTCCGCCAGCGCCTGTCCGACCTGTACGAGGAAAAGGCGACCGATCACCGCGAGGCGATGGAATGAGCGACCTTATCGACTGGCGATCCTTCGCTGAGTCGCTTGGCCTTCCGTATGGCGACTGGGCTGCCGACTGGGCCGCGCAATTTCAAGAGATCCGAGCCGGGCGGCTTCCCGGCATTCACGAGGAACCTATGAACAGCTTCAAATTCAATCTCGGTGCCAGCGTCGTGCTCGTCACCAGTCTGGCCTTGGCCGTCCAACAGAAAACCGAGGCCGATTATGAGGTCGAGCGTAGGGCCGATCGCCATGCCGAGAGTCAGCGCAATGAGTATCTGAGCCAGGCGGGTCGCGCCGATCTCCGTTCCGACGCCCGCCCTCGCTGTGGTGCATCTTTCACTGACATCACGTCGATCGGCAAATTGATGGTTCGTGACGTGGTCGAGCGGGGCACCGTCATCGGCCGGTCGGAATATGCCAACGCCGAGCCGTCCTATCTGGTGCGGTACCGCGCCGCTGACGGGCGCCAGACCGAGGCATGGTTCACCGATGATGCCATCGCGCACGACCCGGCAGCGCCGACCGATTGCCGTCCTGCCCCGACCAATAATTCCGACGTCGGCGACGAAGGCTGATCCACCTGCCTGGCGGTGCGATCGCCGGGCTTAGCCAAGGGCACCCCATGACCGACCAATCCCTATCCTTCCCCCGTCCGCTGCCCTTCCCGGCCAAGGCCATGTCCTATTCGGGCACGATCCTGGGCACGCGCGGTGCGGGCAAGTCGACGACGGCGCGCACACTATTCGAGCACGAACTCGACGCCGGGCATCGCTGCGGCTTCATCGATCCGATGGGCGACGCCGCAGGTATCCGGCTCAATCCCGACGGCACACCGTCCCGCTTCCAGAACGTCATCATCTTCGGCGGCCCGAACGGCGATATTCCGATCACCGACCAGGACGGGGTTCGCGTCGCCAAGGTGGTGTCCAACAACAACATCTCGTTCCTCATCGATCTGAGCCAGATGATGGAGAGCGAGCAATTCCGCTTCATGACCGGCTTCGCCGACGTGCTCTATGACGAGATCAAGGTGCCGATGCTGCTGCTAATGGATGAGGCCCATCTATGGGCTCCCCAGGCGACGCGCGACGCACCGAGCAAGCTGCTGAACCGGATCGTGCGGCTCAACACCCAGGGGCGCAAGCGCGGGATCTTCCTGTGGCTGATGACCCAGCGACCGGCCCGCATCAACAAGAACGTCATCTCCGGTGCCGAATGCCTGATCGCCATGCGTGTCGGTATGCCACGCGACATCCAGGTCATTTCGGAATGGCTGGAACTGCACGACGCCGAACATGCCGCAACCGTCAAGGGCGAGTTGGCTGGGCTCCAGACCGGCGAGGGGTTCGTGTCGATCCCGCTGATGAAATTTTTCAACCGCATCAAGTTCGACATGCCAACGACGATGGATACCGGGCGGACGCCTCAACATGGCGAGACGATCGGCGGCGTCGTTCTGCCTCCGATCGATCTCGGCGCCATCGGCGATCTATTCAGCGCGACCGGGAATGGCGACGAGAAGGATGACGAGATCACGCTGCTGCGCGACAAGGTCGATGGACTGGAGCGGCGCATCCAGCTGCTGCGCGCGGATCTGTCACGCGCCAATGCCGAGCGCGATACCGCGATCTCGACGCTGACCCGCGCGCAGGACGTCATCGGCATGGCGATCGGCTCGCCGAGAATGATGCCGTTGCCCGCTGGTGTGGACCCGACCGGCTGGATCATGACGCTCGACGATCAGGACAACGCCCGGCCGATCAATGCCCCGATGGCCCACCTCGACGCGATCAAGGCCGGTACGCGTCGGATGCGTGCCGCCGTCGAGCAGACCGGCGGCAGCACCGAGATGCAGCCTGAGCAGGCCATGCAGAAGGGTGCCGAAATCGTGGCTGGGCTCAGCACCGCCCACAAGAACATCGTGTTGGGGATGGAGGCTGCGCGGCAGCGGATCGTCTATGCGATCGCCGCCGGTCAGGGCAGGCCGATGCCGCGTGCCGAGATTGCGCGTCTGGCCGGGGTTTCACCCGCGAGCAGCAATGTCGGCGTCAAGCTGACGCGCATGAACGGCAACGGGCTGATCGAGATCTGCAACGGCGACCTGTTCGCCTTCGTAGGACACCGCGCATGACGCCGAAACAGAACGAACTGTACCAGTGGCTGCTGGCACGTATCGATAACCCGATCAGCCCCAGCTATACCGAAATGGCGGCGGCCATGGGCTTGAAATCGAAGTCGAACATCAACCGTTTGATCGTTTCCCTGGAGAAACAGGGGATGGTCAAAAGGTTGGATCGGAAAAGCCAAACCGTTCGTGCAATTGCTCCCAACTCGCTCGACGGCGTCCCTACGGTCACGCTGATCGCCGAACTCAAACGCCGGGGAGAGTGGCATGGCGCACAATAACGGAATGCACGACTGCGTGGCCGAAGGGTGCACCGTCCAGGTCACGGCCCAGAAGCTGATGTGCTGGCCGCATTGGAAGTCTCTGCCGCAGCGGCTCCAAAACGAGGTCAACTATGCTTGGCGCAACGTGAAGCGCGATCCCGAGGCCTATCGCGAGGTGCGTGAGCGCGCGATCGCGGCGGTCGGAACCGTCACCCCGAAACAAGGAAATTTGCTGTGAGCGATGGTTTGCTCGAACGAGAATGGCAGGGCTTCGCGAAGGCCGCCTGTCATCCCGATACGCCCGCATGGCAGCGCGCCGAGATGCGGCGCATCTTTTTCGCCGGGGCGCTGTCCATGCGCAACCTTCTCGCTTCGGACATCACCGATGCTGGCATCGAGTCGATCGAGGCCGAGTTCGATGCGCTCGGCACCGAGATCCATCAGATGGCCCAGTTGGCGGATGTCCCGCCTGCTGGCCGGGCATAGGAGGGCAGCATCATGGCTGAGAAAACCCTGATCGAATGGGCGGACACGACGCTCAATCTCTGGATCGGCTGCACGCAGATCAGCCCGGCCTGCGACCACTGCTATGCAATGCGGCTGGCGCCCCGGTTCAAGATCGAGTGGAACGGCAAGCCCCAGCGCTGCGCCGACAGCGCCTATGCCAAGATCGCGACCTATCAGCGCGGCGCCGCCCGGTTCGCGGCGGCGCATGGCCACCCCCGGCGCGTCTTCATCAACAGCCTGTCGGATTTTCTCGACAACCAGGCCGAGCAGTCCTGGCGCGACAAGGCGTGCATCGAGATGGAGCGCGCGCCCGACGTGATCTTCATCATCGTGACCAAGCGACCCCAGAATGCGTGGAAGATGTTCCCGGCGCACTGGCTGAAGCGCGAGGGCTGGCCGCCGAATGTCTGGCTGATCGTCACCGCCGAGAACCAGCAGCAATATGATCTGCGCGTCGGCCACCTGCTGTCGATCCCCGGCCCGGCCGTCGCTGGTGTCTCGGTCGAACCTATGCTGGAGCGGATCTATCACGGCAAGTCGGTGTCGCTGAGCGCCCATGAGCGGGCTGTCTGGGCGTCACGCATGACCAAGAAGGTGGTCGATCCTGACACCGTCAACCGCATCAGCTGGGTGATCGTCGGCGGCGAGAGTGGACGCGGTGCCCGGCCGATGCCGAGCGTCGAACAGATCTGCGACTTCCTGCGCCCGTTCTACGGGATCGAGGCCGCCGTGTTCGTGAAGCAGATGAGCCAGGCTGACCATCCCGACACCTTCAAAGATCCAGCCACCTTCCCGCCCGGTCTGCGGACCCGGCAGCACCCCGTCACCACAGGAGCATGACATGAGCGATGAACGAACCCACGGCGCAGAGAGCGCGATCGACGACGAAGATCCCGTCGCTGGGCTGCTTACGCCCAGCGAGATCCGCTTTCACGCATTGAGGGGCGGAGATAAGGCGAGGCAGGAGATTGCGGCGCTGCCTCAGAGCGAAAGCCGGGACCGTCTGCTGGCGCTCCAGGAGCGGATCCAGAAATTTTGGGCCGAAGAAGCCAGCGACGATTTCTGCCGCCAATGGCTGCTTATCGCGATCGGAATGTCACGGTGAGCGCGCCCGTCAACCGGCACCAGCGCCGCGCCGAGGTCGCAACCGGCAAATATTCCGGCCCGACCCCTAACATCCGTGTCCTCGTGATCGACGGCGCCGCCCGCCTCATCAAGCCGACCATCATGCAGATGAGTCCAGAGAATTTTAGGAAGATCCTGGGTGATCGGCCACTGCAATGGGCCAAGCTGGGCGAGATCGACAAGCGCATTCACATCATGCTCGCCGGTGATCCTCGCCCCCAGGAATGGGCGGTCGGCCATCGCTGGTACGAGCAGGATTTTGTCGTCGCCGATGAGGATGGCGTCCCCGGCCCGGTCCTGCGCGGCAAGGCCGCTATCTTCGGCTTCGCCCCCGCGCTCAAGAAAGCGTCCAGCACCCCAGTCAACCCGGTCTGGCTGCAGGAACGTCTGACCTGGCTCGAACCCGCCGCCGCCAACGACATGAGGCTCACCCTTGCCGCGCAAATGGAAGCCGAACCCCGGCAAATCGGAGAAGCCCCGCAATCCGGATCGCATGGTGTACCTGCGCTTCCGGGCGATCGACTCCCTGACGGGTGAGCAGCACGTCACCGACACGAAGGTCCGCGCCGGAAACTACAACTGGCGCGACCGCTCCCTCCCCTTCGACATTACGGATGCAACCGAAGATGACCCAGAATAAATCCGCTTTCGAGAAGATCGCCGCCGGGCTGAACGACGCGATCGATTATGCCGAGATCCTGACCCGCGTGCGTCGCATCGCCAAGGATCTCGCCCCCAGCGTCGATATCACCGACGAGATGCCGCTGTTCTACGAGGCGGGGAAAACGAACCATGCCGCGCATATCGGATCTGGCGGGGCCGGGCTCGATAGCCTCGATCGCGTCGAGTTCGCCATGATGGTCGAGGACCAGTTCGACATTAAGGTGCCGGATGAGATCGGCGATCGCTGGCTGACCGTCGGTGCCATCGCCCGCGACGTCCAGGCGATGATCGCCAAGCGCGGGCCGCGTGAAGCATGATCCTGGGGCCTTCCGAAAGCAGCGTCACCATTCGACACGCCCACATGGCATGTGGCATCGGAGCCGGAGCGCGGGGGTTCAACCAAGCCAACCCTCGCGTCGGCAACCTGGTCGGCAAATTTCAATGCGTCGGCGGCATCGATGTTGATCCCGGTGCCATCGCGAATTTCGAGATGATGACCGGCGTGCCAGGCACCGTCATGGATCTGTTCAACCTCGAACAGTATCTGGCCTTCCACGGCAAGGCACCGCCGCCGGGCTGGCGAGAGGCAAGCCCCGACGATATTCGCGCCACGTTCGGCGACAAGGTCGACATCCTGTTCGCCTCGTACCCGTGCAAGGGGTTCAGCGGCTTGCTGTCTCAGGAAAAGTCGCTGACCGACAAGTATCAGGCGCTCAACGCCCTGACGCTGCGCGGCCAGATGCTGACGCTGGAGGCGTACCGGGATGATCCGATTCCGATCATCATTTTTGAGAACGTGCCGCGCATCCAGACGCGGGGGCGGTGGCTGATCGATCAGATCATCGCCCTGTATCATGGCTATGGCTATCACGTCGCCGAGAGCGTCCACGACTGCGGCGAGGTTGCGCCCGGCGGCCTGGCGCAAAGTCGCAACCGCTTCCTGTTGGTTGCCCGGCATCCGTCAAAGGTGCCCGACGTCGCCTATGAGCCGGTCAAGAGCCCGCTGCGCGGCGTCGGCGAGGTGATCGGCAAGTTGCCGCTGCCCGGTGATCCTGCCGGTGGCCCTATGCACCGTATCCCGGAATTGCAGTGGCGAACGTGGGTTCGGCTGGCGTTTGTTCCGGCCGGGCGGGACTGGCGCGCGCTAAACGAACTGGCCGTCGAGAATGGGTATCTGCGCGATTATGGCATCATCCCGGAACAGGGCCGCGACAACGCCTATGGGGTCTGCCGCTGGACTGATACCGCGCCGCTGGTCACATCAGCCCGCGCGCCGGGGCAGGGCCGGTTCAGTGTGGCAGATCCGCGCAATTTCGGCCCGGTCTGGCAGGCCGGGTGTATGGGCGTGCGCAGCTGGCGGGATACCAGCGGAGTCGTCGCCGCCAGGAACGGCCCGACCAACGGTGCTTTCTCGGTCGCCGACCCGCGCCCGACGCAGGCGAACCAGTCGTTCAAGCAATACGGGGTGATGTCCTGGTCGACGACAAGCGGCGTCGTGTCGGGGCAGATGCAGCCCGGCGGCGGTGCCCATTGCATCGCTGATCCGCGGCTCGGCCGCACGGCCTATTCCAACATCTATCGTGTCATTGGATTCGACACCGCTTCGATCTCGGTGACGTCGAGCCGTGAGATCTGTGTCGCCGATCCGCGCCCGGCCGAAACCAGCTACAGCAGCCGGAAATACAAGGTCACGTCGTTCGATCGACCGGCACGCACTGTGATCGGCGCCAGCACGACCGGCGACGGTGCCTTTGCCGTTGCCGATCCGCGCTCCGGCATCGCCGCTGACCGGGCGACCTATCTGACGCAGGGCCATTACGGCGTCGTCAAATGGGCTGAGCATAGCCGCTCGGTGCCGGGCTTCGCGAAATATGACCGTGGGGCATGGTCCATCGCCGACCCGCGTTCCTGGGCGTCCTACGGGCATATTCCGGCACCGCGCGCGCTTCCTGCGCCCAGTGATCGGCTTGTCGCGCGCATCGTCGCCGAGGATGGTACCTGGCATCGGCCGTTCACCACGCTGGAACTGGCGGCGCTGCAATCGCTGTTCGATCCCGAGGAAAGTTTCGCACTGGTCGGCCGCAGTGATGCCGTGATGCGCGAATGGATCGGCAATGCGGTGCCGTCGGCGGCGGCGCGCGGCATGGCCGAGGCGCTGGGCGAGGCATTGCTTCGCGCCAAGCTGGGCATCACCTTCAGCCTGTCATCGCGATCGGTCTGGGTCAGCCCGCTCGAAATGGCGCTGGCCGTGAACAGCCACCAACCCGCCCGGCAGATGGAAGCTGGGCTGATCTGAGGACATGACCATGATGGATGAAGACGATCGCCGCCGCCGCCTGACCGACAGCCTTGAGGCCAAGAACCGGGCCATGCTCGATCGCGTCAAGCGCAGCGGCGTCCAGGTGATCCCGAAGCACCTCGACAAATACAACCACGGTTCGACCCCGCGCAAGCCGGGCAAGTCGCTGTGACGCCTCCCCGCTGTCGCTGTCGAGACTGCGCGGCGGGTGATGCCCTCCCTGATCGCCTGCAAGGTTGGCCCGGTGCCTGGCAGATGACGTTTCTCCAGCCGGGCACGGACATGGCAATGCAATCTCCCCCTCTCGACGACTGGAATTATCCCGGCATCCGCGAGGCTTGTTCTGAACGGTGTGCAACATTCGGCGATCCGGCCTGCCACGAAATCGACCTTCAGGGACGGCGGCGGGTCAACTCCGAAGCCGTCCCGCCGACGAAGCCCTGCGGCGAATGCTGGCGCGACGTCGGTGTCGAGCCGGGCGATGAGTTCGACGCCGATGCTGCCATTCGGCTGCCGCTGTAATGCGTAAGGACGCGATCGCCGCGATCAATGCGGCCGAAGATGCTTTCGAGCGGATCAGCGACCCCGAACTGGCGCTCGACCTGGCGACGATCCTGCTGGCCAGCGTTTTGCGCGGCGCGCCGCCCGAGGCCCGCGCAGAGGTGGCCAAGCACCTATTCGTTCAATCCATGCTGTTGCTGGAGCATATCAACCAATGAGCATTTCCCTGCCCCCGCCGCGCGCGAAGATGAAGCGCAAGATCCTCGACCACATGCGCGACCACTATCAGGCCCACGGCGCATTCCCCACTCGTCGCCAGATCGCAGCCGCGCTGGAACGCAAGCCGAATGGCTATATCAGCCGCGTCGTCGACCAGCTGCGTGAGAAAGGTCATCTGCGCGCGATCGAGCGAGCCCGGCGATGATCGAGGCGGATCGCTGGGAGATCTATCGGCTCAACGACGATCGGATTGATTCGTGCGGCGCGCGGGGATGGGGCCTGGTCTGTTCCTCGCGCGCCGTCTGCGACGAGCAGATGGATCTGCATTATCCGGCCGATGTCTATGGCCTGCGGCAGGTGCCTTCGTGCAACTGCTGTGGCGCCATCAATGATATTCGTCGCCTCGATGTCCGCATCATCAAGGAAAACCAGCGCGGGCGCATCGTGCGCTGTTCCAAGCACCTCGATCGCAATCCCTGCGCGGTCGACGGTTGCTCGCGCACGACGGCGGCGCATCATGGCTGCCTCGACAATGCGCTATGGTTGTGCGGCGAGCACTGGCGGATCGGCTGCCCGCCTCGATCGGCGGCGCGGCGCGTCTATCACCGGATCTTCCGCCTGCACGCCAAGCGCGATGGGAAGGGCAATCGGTGGTCGCCTGATCTCGACCATCGCTATTGGAGGATCTGGGGCGCGATCGTGCGGCGCGCGCGCGGCGCGACGGCGGGCGATATCGACATGGACGAGATCAACAAGATGTTCGGGTGGGACCAGTGAGCAAGCCTAAGCCTTTCGCTACCGAAGCCGACATGGTTGCTGCGTTCTGTGCCTGGGTCGACCAGCTGAATGCGGCGCATCGCCGACAGAAGCGGCGGTCAGACGACAACGGCGATCCTTCAACCTGGACCATTTACGCCGAGACTGCCGGGTACGATCTGCTGCTGGTTGAGGATCAGACGGGGGTGCAGCTGGGGATCGAGGCGAAGCTGTCGCTGAACCTGAAGGTGATCGATCAGATCCTGCCGCGCCGGTACGATCGGTCAGGCACCGATTATCGCGCTGTCCTGGTCCCAAACTCGGGCGTCCAGAACAATATCGGCGGGCTGTGTCAGCAGATCGGGATCAACATCCTGCGGATCTATGACAGCTATCACGGCGGGCGCGGTGGACCCTCCTGGCATGTCAGCGAGAACCTGCCCGATGAACGCTGCACCAGCGCTTACGGCGGTGGGGGCGTCTGGCATCCTTGGTTCCCGATCGAGCGCGAGCGCCTGCCCGACTATGTTCCTGATGTGACGGGTGGCAAGCCCAGCCCGATCGCCCTGACCGACTGGAAGATCCGCGCTATCAAGCTGCTGATCGTTCTGGAGAAGCGGGGCCACGTCACGCGCGCAGATATGAAGGCGCTCAAGATCAGTCCGACGCGCTGGACCGCCGCCAGCTATGGCTATCTGTCGGCCGATCGCGCCATCAAGGGCTATGTGGCGTGCTCGAATACACCCGATCTGAGGGCGCAGCATCCGGTCAACTATGCCCAGATCGAGGCGGATGCTGAGAAGTGGATGGCCGAGGCCAAGATCGAGGTGGACTAGATCCGAGCCTATAGCCAAGGCCTAGTCCACCTGATCGTTCAGGGATTTTCGATGTCCTCGACGGTCACGACATCGATGCTGGCGCGGTTGGCGTCCAGGTATGCGAGCATCTGATCGAATGCAGGCCGCCAGTTGCTCATGCTTCCATCCAGCCCGTTATGAAAAACGAGGAAGCCGACACCCTTCTGCGCGATCGCGCGGTCGATGTGGTTTTTCCAATACGTGCTGTAGATCGCCGCATTGTTGCCCCACTGGAACTCCCCGGCGCCCATACCGCGGATACGCATCGGGTCTCCCCAGGGGTATGTCTCGACCTGGGCAAATTCGCCGAAATAATACCCCCGCATCGACCGAAAATTCTGCCGGAACATCGGATAGGCGATCATATCGGTGGGGCCGACGTTGCTAAAATAGCTGCCATGGCTGCCGCCGGTCAGGCCCAAGCCATTTTGCCACGCCCGCAACTTCGCCATCTCGGTCGTGCGCTGATCGGCGGTCATCGTGTCGATACCGCCCGCCCCAGTCGCCGCCTCAGTCGACCAGGCCTGGCTGGCCACCTGCCAACCAAGATTGTCGTGCAGGTTCTTCACCATCGCCGACGACAGCTTATTTGCCTTGTCGGTATCGATAGCAGGCGAAACGTACAGGACGCCGCGGAACCCGTACCGGGCCATTGCACGCGCCGCATAGGTGATGGTCGCCGGGCCTTGGTCATCAAACGAGATGACCATTTTCGCCTTGGTCAGAGCGTTGGGGACCAACTCAATATTGCCCACTGCCATCGTCAAGCCGGTGGTCGACGCCGCCTGCACCTCAACCATAGCCCAGGTGATAGCGGACAAATTCGCGCCGCTGCCCACGGTATTGAACGCGCTAACCGGAATGGAGAATGACCCCCAGCGCTGTTCGCCCTGCTTCTGGCCTTCGCGGATCAGGGCAGCCGCATTGAACTCGACATAGTTGCCTGTCGGAGCCGAGGGGCTGCCTTCCGAAAACAGGCGAATGCGATAGGCGCTCAGCTGGTTGTCGACGTTCAGAACAGGCTTGGTCCAAAACCGCACCAGCTGGCCCGTTGCATTGACCGAGTTGGTGAGGACGGCGGCCGGGCGCATCTGGACGGCGCTGGTATTGGTCAGCGCGATCGTCAGGCGCGTGTCGCCATAAAGGGGATCTGCGGCGACGTCGGTTGCCACGCTCGGCGCGCTCGTCAGGCGGGCGACCTGATCGAACGAAGCCAGCGTCGCGCTCGGCGCAGCCAAGCGATATCGCTGATAGGCTCGACCACCTACGGAGGGGGCCTTGTCCCCGTCGGCGGGCTGCATCGTCCATTCGGGGCTGGGGAGTGGAACGCTCGCGATCTGGGATGGCGTCTGAACCACCACCTGGGCCGGAGCGACTGCCGCACATAGAGCGGCGGCGGCGAAGAATAGCAGCTTGCGCATTACGGAATCCTCACGAGGTTGACATTGCAGCCGGTGGTGCCGGTGAGCACCGCGTCGACCACTTGGTTGCTGCCGAGGGCGACCAGCGTGCCCCCGGAATTATCGGCGGCGGTTCGCGTGACCATCGGGATCATCGTGGTGCCATCCGCACTCCGATAACGGAGCACGACCGAGCCGTAAGCGGTGCAGGCCTGGTTGAGCAGGTATTGACCGCCGATGACAGAGACAGCCGCTGCCGCCGTGTTGGCAGAAGCGAGCGCGCGGGCTTCCTGAACCGGCCCGCCGCACAGAACTTCATTGCCCGCGTTGTTGACGCACTGGACCGGATTGGTGCGGACGCTGATCTGCTTATCCGCCGACCTGACCCAAGGAAGGGACGGCGGCGCCGTGCCGGTTTGGGCAGTTGCAGGCAACGCGGCGAGCGCGGTGCTGGCCAGAACCGCCAGCGCGAGAATTGATTTCATCGAAACCTCCATTTGAGCAATCCAAAATGGTCTGCGCGCCCACCATAATCCGAAGTTGTTGTTCAACCGATTTCAAAATTTGCTCGGGCTACCGTTTTTTGCGGGTCCACCCCGCTCCGCAGGACGCGCGCGCCCGGATAGTACCTGCGCACGCGGGGGCATGGATTCCCGTGCATGATGCGCGCCCGCCAGTGCGCAAGCGTGCGCAAGCGTGCGCAAGCGCCAGCCCGTGCGAGGGCGGGGGCGTGCAGGGGCAGGGGCAGGCGGGCCCGTGCGAGGGCGTGGGAGCGTGCGAGCGGGGGAGGGGGCATGTTCGCACCCCTGAGCCCATGGCCGCATGGTGGCGGGGCTGAGCGGGCGAACGGTGGTGCATGGCCAGCGGGGCGCGCGTGCCAGGCATTGCGCAAGGGGGCGGATCGGCGCGCCAGCTGCACGGGACGAATTATTTTTCTGGCAACGGTTGCCAAGTCGGATAGGGGGCGTTATCTGACCCTCATCCCGCCGGGCGAATAGCCGCCCGATACGGTGAAGGAAGGTTCAACCCGATGGCTAATCCCGCCGCCACCTATGAAGCTATCTTGGGCGCCATGCTGGCCGCTACGCTGAACGGCGCAATTGCGCTTATCATTTACGATGCATTGCTCGCTGCACGTCACAAGCGCGCATATCGCGACGCCATGGCCGCCCCCGAAGTGGTAGCCGCCAATGACGCTTGCCGCATCGCATGGGAAACGGTCAACGCGAACCGCCTCCCCGATGGCCGCGCCCGCGCCGCTGATATCGACGCATGGGATGCGGCTTGCGAATTGCGCGACCAGCTGCACGCCCGCGCTCGCCGCGCCGCCAACGCTGCACGCTGAGAGGATAGCCCACATGAACCGCAAGCAAACCTTGGCCGCGATACGCGCCCTCCCCTACATGACCGCCAGCTATGACACGGACAGCCGCGAATATCGCGTGACGTTCAAGGGCCTGACCGCTGCAGCGGCTGAGCGCAAGGCCTGCTACACGCCTGACCCGCTCGACGCCGTGGGCACGGCTGCGGCCATGTCCAAAGCATGGGCAGCTGAGCGTGCGGGGGCCTACGCGGCCACTCTGCACATGCGGGACATCATGGATGCCAACCACAAGGCGGCGGTGCAGGCCCTGACCGCTATTCCGGGCGTGGGGAGCGGGCGCATGGGCCTTACCCCCGATAGCGTCAAAGCATCCCCCGAATATCAGCGGGCGCGCGCCGCCAGTGAGGCGGCCTTTAATGCCCTACGTGCGGCCAATGACCTTTTGGTCAAAAACTTCGCTGTCGAGCTTGCGGCGGATCGTGCCGCACGGCGCGCCGCATAATGCTGGGCCTCGCTATCGTGGCCGTGGCCGCCTTGCTGGCCAATTCCAAAACCGTAACCGCATGGATCAAGGAATAATCCGATGACGACGACTAGCACTTTCATTCTTGCCCGCGCCCTTGGCGGCGGTGCCATGCTGGCCAATCTCGACGGCCGGTTCATCGTCAGCGACTGGAGCGAAGGAACGGGGGAGGTTTATGGATGGCCGGTTACGGCAGGGACATGGGCGGGCATAGCTGGCCAGCCGGTGAAGGGGGAATATCAGCGGCTGCCCGATAATCTCGCTGAGCCGCTGGGCGATACCGGCACCCGCTATTGCACCGCGCCCTATCCGGTTGAGGGCCTGCCCTTTGCCGCTATCCGTGCAATTGGCGCGGCACGCCATGCCCTATTTTATGGCACGCTCGCCACTGGCGAGGATGAACGTATCGTGATGCATCGTATCGGCGAAACGGCTTTGCTGGCGTCAACCGATCCGCACCTAAACGACATCGCCCTTTCTCGGTGGGATACGATGGCCCAAATGGTCCGCCCTCGCCATGCGAAGGCCCTGCAGGCCCTTGGCGGGTTCTGGTCCCTGTCGAGTGGCGTTTGCATCCTGAAGGCCGCTGCACGGGCGATCATCGCCCGCAATTCCGCCAAGGTGGAGGCGTGACCATGAACGACCCGCGCACATGGCCCCGCGTGCTGGCGGCGGATTTCACCTATACCGCCCCGAAATCGCGCGGCGGCTATACCGTCACCGTCCCTGAGGGTACGCTTTTGAAGCCGATTGAAGGGGAAGCGGGTTTCTATTGGGTCGACCAGTTTACGTGGTGCAATGACGATCCGATAGCGCGCCATGATGCCATGCATTACGGCATCCGCGTACCGGAAAGCGCCACCCGTGAACGCGGCTCGGTGCCCAAGGCCGCATCCTACAATGTGGCAACACGCACGATCCGTAGCGAGCCGGAAAACTATTGGCTGGCCACCGCTGATAGCTTCGACGGCGCGGTGGCCCATGATGCCACCGCCCGCGCCATGGCCGCCGGGCTGGGCTTCCTGCACCGCCTTGCGGCGCTCGATGCCGCACCGATCGTGGACCAGCTGGAGGCGGTGCAGGCGCTGGTCGCTGAGGCCCGCGCCGCACTTGAATTTAAGTAATATTTGAGGGGAGTTAGGACAATGCGCGGATGTGAATATTGGATTGCGACAGTCGAAACGCCACCAGAAGAAAGTATGTTTGAACTACATGCTTCTGAAATTGTCTGGGGCGATTTTGTCAATGGCATTGATGAGGCCTACGAAGCGCTTAGCCTTGAAATCAAGGATGCGTCCCAACGCTATGGGCAGCCCGTGACTTGGTATGGGCCGCTTATCTGCCCAGAGCCCGCTTAATCACCCATTCGCCCCGCGCCATGGCCGCGCGCGGGGCTTGCACAAGGCCGGAAGGATTACCCGACATGCTGACCACCGAAACTCGCACCGCCGCCGCCACGATCGATCGCAAGGCCCTGTCCGCCGCCCTCAAGGGGCTGGCCAAGGTGACGGAAAAGCGCTGCACGATCCCTGTCGCCCGCTGCACCCTTATCGAGGTAAATCCCGCCGGGCGCGTCACCCTGACCGCAACCGATACTGATATGACCATGGCCCGCGACATGGCGGCGCAAGATATCGCCGCCGGTCAGATGATGGCGGAAACGCACGCGCTGGCCGCCGCCGTTGCCAAGATGCGCGGCGATGCCGTCCGCATCACGGCTACGCCCACGGGCATCATCCTAAGCACGCCCACGGGTGCGGATGCCGTGGCGGTGACGGCTGGCAAGTCGCAACCCGCGGACTGGCCCACGATCCGCGCCGCCGCCGCCGATGCCTTTACGATGGATGCGGCGGCGATGCGTGACGACTTCACCCGCGTTGCGCCCGCCATCTCCACCGATCCTACCCGCTATTATCTCGGTGGCATCTTGCTGCACCTGACCGGCGGCGCATTGGTCAACGTCGCGACGAATGGGCATATCATGGTGAAGGCGACCCGCCCCGCCCCCGTCGAATTGGATGATACGGACGGCGGCGCGCTGGCCAAAGGCGTGATCCTGCCCCGCAAGGCGGTGGCGATCATTTGCGACGCCATCGGCACGAAACCGGCGGGCATTGTCGGGCTTGCGGTGGATGACCAGCGTTTCACGTTCACCGCACCCGGCATCGTCATCATCGGCAAGCTAATCGATGGGACGTATCCGACTTATGACCGCGTGATTCCCGCCATGGCCGATAGTGGGTTTACGGTCGATGCCGACGCGCTGGCGGCGGCGGTGGGCCGCATGATGCTGGGCGTCAAGCGCGGGGAGGCTCTGCCTATCCATTTCAACGCCACGGCCGATGGCCTGACCATGGCAACCGCGACGAACGGCGCGGCGCTAGTGGAGCCGGTGCAGGCCAAGGGCAATGGGATGCGGCTGGGCTTGAATGGCCGCTACATGCTCGACATCGCGGGCACCATTTTTGCGGGCGGCTCTATCGAGATGATCCATGGCGGCGAACACAAGGTTCCCGCGTTCGTCCGTTCCGATACCTATCCGAACCTGATCGCCGTCGTGATGCCCTACGCGGTCGACCATATCGAGCCGCTTAGCCCGGCAGCGGTTCGCGCCATGTATGGCATGGTTGAGCCTGAGCGAGCCCCTACGGCATCGATCAGCGATGAACCGGCCATGGATGCCCCCGCCGCCGTTATCGAGCCGGTGGAGGCCCCTGAGCCGGTTTCCTGCACCGATCCGGCACCCGTCACCGAAACCCCCGCGACAATCGGCCATGTCGAGCGGTTGCAGGCGGCGCGCATCGTGGCGGCGGCGGCGCTGGAGGTGGCAGGCCCCGATGCGGACGCGGTCACGATGGATGGCCTCTGGCGGCGGTTCATGGCCGATACGCTGGGCCTGTCCGATCCGGCGGCGTGGGAAGTCGAGTCGGGACGGCGTCAGGCTGACCGCAAGCGCCGCAACCGTGGCGTCACCCTCATTGCCCATAGCTTCTATGAGGCGATGCGCGATGACTTCAATGCGCTGGCACCGCTCCAGCCCGCCGCCGCCCCTGAGCCTGTCGAGCCCGCCCCTGTTGCCCCTGAGCCTGAAGCGGTGACGCTGGCCGCCTTGCTGGCCCGTATTGAGGCGCTGGAGGCGCGCCAGCATAGCCCCGCCCAGCCCTCCGGCCGCCCGGCTCGCACCGCCGCCCATGTTGCCGCGATCCGCGCCGCCGTCCGTGCCCGTGCGCAGCGTGATGCGGCACGCCAGGATGCCGAACAGGCCCGCGCCAATGAGGCGGGGTTGCGCGGCCAGCTGCGCGCTGCCTGCGACCGTCACGGGGAAGCGTTGGCCAATGCTGAGGCATTGCGGGACATCGTGACGACGGCTGAGGCTGAGACGGCGCGCATCCGTGATGAATTGGTGCAGATGCGCGCCGCCCTTGCTGAGGCCGATAAGCGCGCCGCCGCCGATAAAGCCCAGCTGGACCGCCTCGCACCCGTGGCCGCCGCACTGGCCGCTTTTGCCCCCGCCGCCTGAGAGGATCGCACCCATGATGACCGAAACGCCCGCCGCCGCCCCCGTCACCGCCACGCATCAGGCATGGCGCGATGCGAAGGCAAACCTTCAGGCCTTCTATGACAGCCCCGGCCACAAGGCTGCGGTGGCGGCGGGCTTCACCAAGGCCAGCCCGCAAGAAATGCGACTCCGCGACTTGCTTTGCATCGCCTCGCTCAACCTCATGGCCGAACGTCAGCCCGCGTTTGATGCCCAGCGCAAGGCCGAACGTGCCGAGCGCAGGGCGGCCCGCAAAGCCGCCGGTGAAGCCGCCTAACCCCGCCCTGCCCATAACCTGCCCATAAGGATCATCATCATGACCATTCCGACCGCCACCGCTTCGACCCGCAATGCCTCCACCCTGTCTTGGATGGCGCTGGGCTTGTTCGACCACGCCGCCGCCGCACAAGCCGATACGTCCATGGGGCTGGCCGTGAACCCCGCTGCCTATACCCATCTGGAGGTGCGGCCCGTGTGCCATGATGCGCGCGGCCATGTCGTCGCCCTGACGCGCGGCGATGGCACGAAACCGGACTTCTGGAGCATCTATCTCCGTGACGCCGAAGGGCTGGCGACGTGCGTTGCCGATCTGCCCAGTGACATCGCCGCCGATCGGCTGGCCGAAGCCCTCATGGCCACCTATCCGGGCCTGAGCGGGGCCAGCGGCATCCATTCGCCGATCCGGGCCAGCGATGAGGCTGAGGCGGCGCAATGCCTCTGGGAAGCCGTGTTGGACGCCAACAGCGGCAGCGCGGGGGATGCTGTGGCACTGTGGATGCAATACGCCCGCCACGCGCTGGAGAATTGGGGGCATGGCGAAGTGCGGTCGTGGATGCGCAGTCTTGCCCGGCCCTGCCTTGTGGCCTGGAACCGCGCCGAGCACCTGCACGACTATGACGGCGAATGCTTTGACTGGGTTTACGCACCGAAGTTTCTGGCCTCGCTGGACTGGGCAAGCCTGCCCGGCCGGTGTCCCACGGTCGACCCGGCATGGCTCCCCGTCGCCACGCCTCCGGCGGTGCCGCCGGTAATGCTGGCCAAGGTCGAGCCCGTTACAGCCCCGCCCAGCCTTGAGCCCGCCGACGCATCGAGCGAGGGCGAGAATATCCCCGCGCTACCCCTGCGCACCTTCGTCATCGATGTTGCCCGTGACGGCGGCATGTGGACCTATGAGGGCACCCATCGCACCGAAGACGAGGCCTGCGCCGCCGCCGTCGAGGAAATCAATTCGGACTGGGGCAAGGACTGGGCGGACTGGGACGAGATGGCGGCTGACGTTGACGCTACCGCGATCGATGCCCATCCCGATATCATGGCCCCGCGCCTGCCTGCCGATGCCGTGGACGCCTATCGCCGCCTCGCCGATGGCCTGTCCGACATGGTGGAGGAGGGCCGGTTGAACGAGGGTGACATCCCCGACGACTATCGGTGGCTGGTCGAGCAGCTGGCGGCGATTGCGGGGCTCGACCCGATCCGCACCAAGACGGTGATGGCTCTCGGCCCCACGTCCGCCGCCGTCACCATCAACAGCGGCCCTTTCGATATCCGCGCCGCATCCATCCTCTGACCACCACGGGGGCGGCCAGAACCGTGCTGCCCCCGCCCTGCCCTTCACCCCTCGAACCAAGGAATTTCACCGATGCGTACCCTGACCGTGCCCGCCTTCATCGCCGAGCAGATGTCCGTGACTGGCATGATCGCCGCCGCTTGCGCGATTGACGCGACCATTCTGCTGACGGTCCCCTCGACCACGGGCCATGCTGATACGATCCGGCCTGATCGTGCCGCGCTGGGCGATAAGCGCCCCTCCCAGATCCTGCGCGCCGATATGGCGACGGCGGCGAACTTCCCCGAGGCCGCCTATGCTCGGCATTTCATAGATGCGATTCTGCGGCGCAACGTCCAGATCGATCAGGGTGATTGGCTCAATGGTCGGATCTGCCGCGACAGCTGGGCTTTCTCCGGGCGCACCGGCGACAGCCTGATACCGAAGACGACAGGCTGGCTGTTCCCGCCGGAGGTGCGCGAAGATGCCGAAATGAGCGCGCGTGGGATCAAGGATAGGATCGACGAACGGGTCAGCGCGGCGGTACGCCGTCACGGCAACGCCACCGAGACGCGGCTGAACAGCGACCCAATGTTCGGGGCGATTGATACTGAGTTGGAGCGCAAAGCCCAAGCGCATCAAGCGACTCGGGAGGGACGGGTTTATGGCGGCCATCCAGGTCCGAAGGGCGATCTGCCGCCGCCGCCCTCTGGCCGTCCGATCCCGCCGGAGAGCATCGTGACCAGCACCATGCGCGCGCCAGATGCCACCCCCGGCCTGAAGGCTCAGACCGACAAGGGCCTGATGCAGCTGCTGTTGGAGGAACTGGAACAGGCGCTGATCGAGCATGTCTATGCGGAACAGCCGGTGCCCGCGAACGACTCGGCCCTGAAGCTGGTCATTGAGGCGCGCCGCCGTCTGGGCCTCGCACCGACGACGATCGTGATCCAGCCGATGTTCGCGGTGACGGTCTGGTTCGCCGATCCCGGTGACACCGAAAACCGGCGCCGCGAATGGGTGCGGGAAATCAGCGCCTCATGCCTTCAGGATGCTCAGCATGAGGGCTTCGCCGACTTCGCCCGTGCCCATCCCGGCATGATCCTGAGCGGCTTTCAGGTCGTGATGACCGAGATGGGGACGAACTGACATGATCGTCGTGCACCGCCCCCGCACCAAGCGCAGCCGCAAGCGCCGCCATTCGATCTGGCATAGCCGCTTCGTCGTCTATCGCCGCTTCTACTGCCCGCGCCGCCGCGCTGTCGTCACCGTGACGATGGGCTCGCTGGAGCGCCGCCGAGATCCTGGCTGCCGCTGGGAATATCGCACCCCCGAAAAGAAAGACTGACCATGCAGGCCGATCTGTTCTCTGATGCCGCCGCCCCGCAGCCTGTCGTTGTCGCCTATGGGGGCGGTGTGGATAGCACCGCGATGTTGATCGAAATGGTGGCGCGCGGCGAACAGGTCGACTTGGTCCTGTTCGCCGATACGGGGAGTGAAAAGCCGCAAACATACGCCTATGTCGAGATGTTTTTTGGTTGGCTGCGAAGCAAGAATATTGAGTGCGTAACCGTCCGCTATGAGCCGCAGCGCTTCAAGCATTGGCCGCCATACCGCACCCTTGATGAGAATTGCTTCACCAACGGGACGCTGCCATCTATCAGCTTCGGGCGGCATAGCTGCTCGCAGAAATGGAAGATCGCTCCACAAGATCGCTGGGTAGAGAAATGGGCACCCGCCCAAGCGTGCTGGCTTGCCGGGAAACAGGTCGTGAAGTGCATCGGCTACGACAATGGCGCAGCCGATAGCCGCCGATATGCCCATGCTGAAGGCCATGCCGACGCCCGGTACCTCTATCGCTATCCGCTGCGAGAATGGGGCTGGGATCGCGAGGCCTGTGTCGCCCGTATCGAGCGGGCTGGATTTTCCGTCCCCGCAAAATCGGCGTGCTTCATGTGCGGCGCGAGCAAACCGTGGGAAATCGATGCGCTGCCGGTTGAGCAACTGCGCCGTATCGTGCTCATGGAAGCGCGCGCAAAACCGCGCCTTCGGGATATCGAAGGCCTCTGGCGCAAGAGCGTCAAGGGCCTGCGCGGCGCGACGGCGCGGCCTGGCGCCATGACCGATTATATCCGGGACAAAGCCCTCCTGCCGTCCGATGAAATCGATCAGATTATTGCCATGGCACCGGCCGCATTGGCCAGATTCCAAAACGCCGAAGGGCAGATTCCGATCGAACGGCGGGAAGAATTGTCGACATGGCTGCGGTTGTTCGATGCTCGCGACAAGGGAATTTTCAACAGCCCAAACGCCCCTGCCCTTTATCCGTCCACCACGAAGGAAAGTGACCATGCCGAATAGACGTCCCGATCCCGCCGCGCTCCAGCGCCAGTGCACCGATTTCAACAACCGCTTTATGCTCGGCTCGGCCTGCACCTTGCGGCTCGACAGCGGCGAGGTGGTGCTGACCAAGACGAGCAGTTTCGCCGAGGTGTTGAGCGGGCACAGCGCCGTCATCTGGCTGGAGGGCATCAGCGGATGCTATTCGCTCGATCGCGTCACTGGCATCAACCGGGTCCTGGCGGAATGAAACACCCGAACGTCAACTGCACCGGCTGCGGTGTCGAGATGAAGGGCAACCCGCGTCGCGCGGGCACGAAATGCCGTGCCTGCTGCGACGCCGAGCGCCGCAACCCCGATCGCTTCTGCGAGGTATGCGGAAAGACGATCAGCAAGCGGGCCACCCGCACCACCACCCTCTGCCGGAGCCATGCGGCGAAGTCCGCCGGGCGTGTCGAGAAGCTGCGCGCATCGATGAGGATCGTCCACGCCGACCCGGAGTATCAGCGGCGGCGCGGGCGGGCGATCACAGCGGCAAAGCTGGGTCACATCCCGCTCGAATATCGCAGCGACTATATGCACCTGAGCCGGTCCAAGGGCTTGCCTGCCAAGGAACGGGTCGAGATCATCAAGGATCAGGTCAGGCACGACACCGAGCGCTATCACAAAACCGGCCAGCTTCAGCGGGTCAAGACAAGGAAATGACCATGCGCAAGATCGATTCCATCCAGACCATCACCCTCCGGGGGCAACTAGCCCTTTTGACAGAGGAAACCTTCACCATCCGCCCCCATTGGGGAATAAGGCAGATGCTGGACCTGAGCACGCGCATCGATGAGATCGAGCACAGGCAAAGGCTGCTGGAAGCACGATTGCGGGAACCGCGCGTCGGATTTTTCAAGCGCATCTTCAGATAAGGAATGACCATGTACCGAATGGACGATTTCGCGACGCTGGAACAGATCGCCAAGGTGAGCAGCATCACCGAGGGCAAGCGGACGTGGACCGAACTGGCAGTTTATTACGACGCCGGGAAGTCCAAGCCCTTCGTCGCCGCCGTCTGGGGCTGCACACGCACCGACGATCTCCGCGGTGGCTATGTCCCTCGCGTCCGCAGCATGGCGGCCGGAACGCTGGACCGGGCACTCAACTGGTTCGAGTCGTCGCGGCTGCTGGAGGATCTGGTCGACGCTATCCCGGCCGACGCGCCGAAGCGCTGGGCGGACAGCAATGTCGCGGCCCAGACGCGGGCGGCGGCGCGCCGGAGGCATGGCGCGCACATCGTCGCCGACGAGGTCGACGCCGAGATCGGCCGGGCGGTCAAGGATGCCGTCGAGGATGGCGTACTGACCGGGTTCAGCGGCTTGGGGTCCGCCGCCGCGCACGATTTGCTGTGGACCAGCAACAGCATTCCCCTCATGGCACCCGGTGACAGGATCGAGTTGCGCATCGTCGGCATCACCACCGACAAGCTGCGCGAGGCGTTGACTTGGCTGTATCCCGACCTGACCAGCGCCACTGCCCTCGCCGCCGCCGTGGAGCGGGATTTCGCGATGCCCGGCCGTACCGTCCGCCGGGCGCTGTCGATCGAGGCCGGGGCGGCGGGTGAACAGGGGGCGTGGGTCGGCATGTTCCTCAACGCCATGAAATTCTTCGACCGTGAACTCTGGCTGGCTGGACAGGCAACCATTGCCAGCGTAGAGCATTAATCATCAGAGGCCACCGGGCGGACACCGCCCGGCACGGCCTGGAAAGGGAAGACATGACTGTCGCGCTGAACTCTATCACCACCGATGTCCCCATGGGCTGGGCCGCGTGCCAGCCTCTCCCCTACGAGGGCACGCCCCCGGCATTCGACACGACGCCGCGCCTGCTGCTGGGCAAGCGCGCCGCGACCGAACTGGTCCAGCTGTGCGGGATCTGGACGCCGGATCGTCACCCCGCTGACGCCATCGTCGACGCCAAGATCAACGGCCACCGCGCCGCCTATCTCGGCTTCGGCGGTCCCGACGAAACGATCCTGAGCCGCGGCGGTGCCCGCATGGGGTGCGCAGCGAACAGCCTTCCGGCGCTGCGCTATCTCCAGACCCGGTTCGGCGAGCCCATGATGTTCGACGGCGAGTGGGTGGTCCCCGGCGACCTGACCGCGACGAACGCGGCGTTCAAGCGCAACCGGCCCGACCGTGGCGGCTGCCTCTGGATCTTCGACGCCATCCCGCTGCGCGACTGGCTGCGCGGTCGCTGCGACACCCCTCTGGCTCAGCGCCGCCGCGATCTCGCCCGCGCCTTCGGCACCGATCCTATCTGCCGCAGCGTCGGGCTGGTGCAGGGCTTCCCACTCGATGCCGACCAGACCATGGCCATGGCGCATGGGCTCTGGCGGCGCGGGTTCGAGGGCCTGGTCATCAAGGATGCCGCCGCCGGATATGTCCGTGGCCGCAGCAATGCCTATCTGAAACTCAAGCAGGGAGAATAACCATGCCCCCGCGCATCTCGCCCATCGGCGCCTATTGCATCGGCCTCGTCTTCGGCCTGCCCGCGATCGTGATCGCGCTCAAGATCTTCAACTGGGCCATCCCCGCGCTGGCCGCGCTGCTGGGGGGACGGTGATGCAAGAAATCGACACCTGCCTATTCATCGGCGGTATGCGTGACGGCACCGTTCACGATGCCTCTTTGGCCCATGACCGGCTTGCAATGCCCGCACCGATGCCGGTGCTTTCTACCCGGCCCGAGACTGGGAAATCGCAATCGATGCGGGTGATCGAGTCGGAGATTTACCTGCGTTCGATCTGGCGGGTTGAAGACGATGTCGCCTTCATTTTCTACCGTCACGAAAGCCTGACCTATGCGGACGCGATGCGCTTGGTCCTGACAAGGTATGCCCAACGATGACCCCTGAACAGCAAGCCCAATACAACGCCACCGGGCTATGCCCGAAGTGCTCGTCGCCAACGATGTATTATTGCTCAGCCGCGACGCCGGGCGAATGCCCGCTTCAGGACGATGACGATGAGGCACCCGAGGCCGCGCCGCCGGTCGACCCCGTGATCGAGAAGATCAAGAGCATCCGGCGCGATATCGACAGCGCCTGCGACGTCTTTCGCGACAGGCCCTCCGACCAGGATCTTGGCCAGGCCATTCAGGATCTGTGCGGCGTGGTGGAGGCGATCTATGCCGGGATCAATGCCGTGCTGGACGATCAATCGGCGAAGGCACCCGATCCCGACCCGATCATCGCCGCCGAGCATATCATCGTTGAACGGGACGGGGAGTGGTTCGTCACGCCTCCAGCGTCTCTGTGGGGGTACGACACCGCCGATGACATGCGGGCGGCCGAGGGCTTCGGCCCTGCGGAACAGACCATGACCGATTTCTTCTATTCGACCACCGGAGAGACGGCGCGCGATATCGTTGTCGCGATCATTGAGCAGGGGCGCGCCAAGTGACCGGCCCGTCTGTTCCATGGAACGCCGCATGGACCGGCGAGCAGCATTTCGAGCTTCGGCCCTGCGCCTATGCTCAGAACCGCCTGGCCCTATGGCAGCCTTCGTCCCCCGGCACCGGCAAGCCGATGTTCGCAGAGCCGCACGCCGTCCGCCAGCGCCAGTCGATCGCCGAGATGCGGTGCACGGTCTGTGGCGCTCGGACCCCGAAGGAAGATCGGTGGTGGTTCGGCCATGGCACCTATTACGCCGAGCCCGGCATGTGGATGACCACAGAAGCACCTGTGCACGCCGCCTGCGCCGAGCATTCGATGCAGGTGTGCCCGCACCTCCGGGCGCGCGGACTGCTGCCCATGATCTTCCCTGCCGCCGGTGTGCTGGTCATGGCCTCCACGATCAAGCCGGAGTCGCTGCGCGAGATCTGGGGAATGGAAAGCCCCGAACCGGCGATCGGCCACCTGAAGCTGGCATGGAGGGTGCCACCGCCGCCGCCGGGCGGCGCCTGGATCATCCCGCCGATCGGCACGACCGGCATCGCGACCATGGAGGAAGACGTCGATGGATGACGATTTCACGACCAAGTATCAGAGCGGCTTGGGTCGGCTGCTGACCGCGTCCGGGTATCAGGAGGTGGCGGGCTTCCCCATCCTCGCCGCCAGCGCGCCTTGCGCAGCCTATTACATCGCCGCCCAGATGGGGATGTCGCTGTGCGATAACGGTGAGGCCACCGTCGCGGTGCAGCGGATCGGCGATAGCTTTTTCGCTGCCGACGTCACCGAGGCGCTGTACGCCGCCGGGTGCACGATCGAGGAACGCCCCGATGGCGTCACGATCCACCTGCCCAACGCCAGTGGTTCAGTCGATGGGGCGATAGTGCGGCTGGTGCTCGACCAGCCTCCGCTGCGCGCCCAGGATCTGGCCATGCCCGACCTGAAGGGCGAGCGCCGCCGGGCTGGCCCGGATTATCTGAAACATGACCCGACCAAGCGGCGGCGGAACCGGAGAAAATGGTGATGGCGAAGTGCAAGATCTGCGGCCGAGAGGCGAAGGAGTCGTTCTTCGGCGCGCCGTGCTACGACTGTGTCCCGCAGGCGAAGTGGTGGGGCGGAAACTCCCCGATCCTGACCATCGACAGGCTGAAAGACGTAATGAAGTCGATCCCGCGCGTACCGCCGCCGATAGAGTTCATCGTCCGTAGCGCCGAACAGCAGGGGCGAACGCCTCGTGATGTGAAGGTCAGGCGGATCAGTGGTCGACCGCCATCCAAGCGCGAGGGACGGCGCGGCACCCGCAAGGCGTGGAAGCGCAAGCATCCGCCACGCTGGCTCTATACTTATCGGGAACCGACCGACATTCTGGTGATGTTGGCGCAGCATCTGATGCTCAATACCCGCACCCCCGGCGCCGACGTCGCGATCGTGACCCCGTTGCAGATGGCCGCGATCGAGGCGGTCACGGTGAAGCGCGAGGAAGATGCCTGCCGCCGCGACCTGATGCTTGCGACGCACCCGTTTTATCGCGGCCAGCTGGGCGAAACATGGAAAGGATCTGACCGATGACCGACACCCCCCTCTCCCCCTGCCCGATCTGCGGCGGCGCGCCTGTCCGTAACGGACGCGGGACTTCCGGCGGCGTGCTTTGTTACGGCAAGGATGTGCCGGGCCTGATGCACCGCCTTCA
This sequence comes from Telfairia occidentalis, assembly GCA_026257165.2. Classification (NCBI taxonomy): domain Eukaryota; kingdom Viridiplantae; phylum Streptophyta; class Magnoliopsida; order Cucurbitales; family Cucurbitaceae; genus Telfairia; species Telfairia occidentalis. The sequence goes on from JAOANK020202121.1 coordinate 47,237, forward strand.
GGTCTATGGTGACGGCCAAGCCGACGCCGACGCGACATGGAACCACCGCGCGCAAGATACGTGGGAAGTGACTCGGCAAAAAGCGATAGAGGAAATCGACCATATCGGTCGCATCATGAATTTGATGCACGACCGTTACCTTGCCGCGCCGCCGCCCGCTGTCGATGCGGTCCCGGCGGGGGAGGTGGAGCGGCGCGCTCGAAAGATCGTGGAGCAGGAAATGGTCACGCTGCCAGCGCGCAATTTCAAAATGAAGACGTGGGCCGACCAGGAAGCCTTGGTGAAGTCGATTGACGATATGATGGAAGCTGCTGTTCGGGCGGCGACCCGAGCCGTGGCCGAAATCAAATAGAAAGGCCTGACCGATGCGTGAAGATCCCAGACTTATGGCACTGGCTGAGGCATTGGCCGGAGATCCGCGCGGCACCCCGGCGGGGAATGCGCCGCTGACGCAGGAGCAATACGAATATCTGCGAAAGGCCAAGCTGCACGACGGCGACTTCGGGTTTCACCCCATCGCCATCAGGCTGGACCCGCCGTGCTTGTCGGAGATCCCGGAGGAATATCGAGCCCCGGCGACGGTGGTATGGATGAAATGTCCGGTGGTCGGGTGGCATCTGGTATCGCCGATGCTGGCTAAGCCGATTATCGTGCGCCCCGACGGCACGCTGGCTGTTGCGCATTCCTGATCGCTATGTCATCAGGATCGGGCTGACCTTTCCGGGAGGCCCTCGGTGTCGGTGTTGGGGCGGTGGTCGAAAGATCACCGCCCCTTCTCGTTACTGCTGACCGCGCAGCGCCTTGACCGTCTTGTCGACGCGGGCCTCGACCTCACGGGCCAGATGGTTGCGGTGATCGATCAGCTGGTTGACCAGGTCGACCGCATCGACGTCGTCACCGACGCCATAGTTATCGCGCACCTGATCCACCATCTCGATCACCTTCTCGGCCAGCGCCACCGCCTTTTCCCCGTGGGGGATCAGCGGGGCGGCGGCCTTGGCGACGTCGATCATGCTGTCGATGACAGCCGACAGATCGCGCATGGTCAGCGCGCTCCAGAGAGCGAATGCGTCCCACGCGAGGCCAGCAGATCCGTCGCCGCCGTGATGCAGCTATGTGCCTGCGCAAGCGCCTGCTGGTATTCCGTCTTGTCCGCCTTGTCCTGGGCGACGGACGCAGCGGCCAGATACGTCTTCGCATCCTCCAGATACGTGCCGACGTCGTGAGCGGCGAGGCTGCCCGCGAACGTCGGATCGGAAGCCAGCACCTGGTCGGCCTTGGCGCGAGCCTGATCGAGATCCCGATAGGCATCCTCGATCGACAGCGGGTTATACGGCTGGACCGTGCCGCTACCGTTGCCGATGGGTACCCGGTCCCCGCATCCGGCCATGGAAAGCGCCGCGACCGAGAGGGACGCCGCCGCCAAAATCATTCCGAACTTCTTCATAACCCTTTCACCTCACCCTGTTTGTCGGCGGCGCGGAACTGCGCGTCGACCGCTGCCGTGATAGCAGCCTGCACCACGGGAGCGGGAGCCCCCTTCAGCTTTGCGACGCTGCTGGGGAGCATCGCCGCCATGACCGCCCGCTCGATCGCACGCCGCCGGTTGCGAAACCACAACACGATCATCATCACCGCCCAGGCGAAAACCGAGATCAGCGGCACCGCATCGTTGCTCTGGAGGAAGCGAACCGCCTTCACGATCCAGCTGGTTTCGCCGAGCCCGAGGAAGCCAACCACCCCCGCCACCGCCGCCACCGCCTGGCCGATGATGAAAACGATCTGCGTCTTGGTCAGCGTGCCCGCGGCCTGGATCGGCGGCAGGATCTCGGCCTCCGGCACCGCTGCCGCGATGGCGGGATCGATCGGGTTTCGGGCCGCGAGCGGACCCTGCCCCTGCATCTTCCCGGCAACGCCGAGCGACTTGATTTCTTCGTCCATACCTTCACCTCATCATGGCACCAAAAGCGTGGCACCGTTCGCATGGTTGTTGCCGATCAGCTTTGCAGCTTCGCCCACGTTTTGGGGCCGACAATGCCGTCGGCGAGCAATCCGGCTTCCGTTTGGAACAGCTTCACCACCCGCTCGGTCGCCGGGCCGAAGATGCCGTCGGTGGTGATGATGACCGGCGTGTTGCCATGGGTCATGAACCACTGACGCAGCGTGACCTGGAGATCCAGGACAGACTGCCCGCGATCGCCCTTGCGCAGCATGAGCGGCACAGGATCGATGGCATCAGGAAATTCCAAGGTGTCATTCTCGACACCCTTCCTCATCAATTCGGCAACCGCCGCACGGAATTTGAACATATCGAACAGAGGGTCGATTTTTCGGCCCCGTGGGAGCGCATATTCCCGATGGCCTGCGACCCAGACATCATCCAGTCCGAGATGCTTCAGGATGGCTGAGCAGCCTCGTGCATAGGCCTCCATCTGGATAAATGGCCACGGGTCAGCAGTGGTGCCTGCATTCTCGGCTTCGACGCCGATGAAGTTGCTGTTGCCCGCCGTGACGCCCTGCCAATTCCCCGCTCCGGCGTGGTTGCAACGCCCGGCCGCGATCACAACCCAGACCCCGGCGCGGGTCAGGAACAACTGCGACAGCGGCCCGGCGAGATCCTGGCGCCCTTCGATCACCAGCCGGAGGCTCGGCCGATCCCCGACCAGCGGGCCGCCGGTGTGGTGGACAAGGATGCCCTTCACCGCCGCCATCTCGCCGCGCCCGCGCGTCTGCCAGCCAGGCACTTCCTCGACCGCCAGCTGCGCGCTGCGCAGAACGTCGGCCAACCACGTCATCATAACCATGTCAGGCTCCCTCGATATCGGAGCCCCGACATATCACGGGTTGATGATGGACTCGATGCTTAGCGACCGGGTGAACCGGGCGTTACTGTTCGTCATCCGGTTGACCGACAGATTGCCGTACAGGATGCGGTCGTGGAGATAGGCCCCGGCGCGGCTATTCGGCACGACCAGGACCGGCTCGCTGAGCCCGACACGCCCCGCCAGATCCGCGAAAGACGCTTCATGCTGGCGTTCCGTCATGACGGCGAGATCGAAGTCTACCTTCCGCCCTCGGAACCCATAGACCGCATCCGGGTTGCCGTCGCGCTGGCGGTCCAGCGTGCTCAGGTCGAGCGACTGGTCGGTCATGTCGGAATAGTTCTTGATGACGCGGGACTGCGTCACGACCAAATGGGTGATGTGCACCAGGCCGCCGGGGGGCGGCGTGCCGCCGATCTCGACGTACAGAAACCGCGATGACACCGCGCCCGGCAGCCGCACCAAGCTATGATAGCCGCGTCGGCCGCCGACGTTGGCGCTGGCACGGAAGGCACTCGGCCCATAGCTGAACGCTGGACTTCCCCCGACCGCCGCCGCCGCCGTGTCGCCACCCGCGATCTTGATCGTGGCTCCCTCCGGTAGATTGGTTTCGAGCAACGCGACCGTATCATAGGCGGCACCATCAGTTTCGACCACGAAACCGCAGACCCCACCATTGAAGAACACCCGCCACGCCGCCACTGGGCTCGGGCGCAGCAGGTTGCCGATGCTGTAGCCATCGACTGCGGTGCCAAAACGCAGCGCGATCCCGCTGGGCCGCATCGGTATGCCGATCAGAGCCGGTGATATCTGAACCCCGTAATCGGGAAGCGAGGTATCGCCCGGCGAGGTGGTCACGCCGACCGGCACGCCCCAGGGGGCACGCCCCCCATCCTGAGCAACCTCGCGCCCCTTGAACCAATAGGTTTGGGCCCGGTTGAAGCCACCGATTGTGATCTGCGCCGCCGACTGAACCGTTAGGATGGGAGAGATCGCGAATTGGAAATCGGGTCGGGTCGAATATTGGAGATCGACCGCTGCGGGGGCGCCAGCACTGTAATTTAGCTGAAGGCTGATAGCGTTCTGATCCTGGCCGTTTGGTCGAATAGTGACAGTCATCCCACCAACTCCACCGAGTAGCGATCGATCGTGGCATCAAGGCTCGCCGAGCGGACGCGCGCGACCACCGAGATATTCCGCGTCTCATCAATGACGCGGGCGCAAGGGACATTGGGCGCGACCGAGATACTGGTGCCGATACCCAGTGTTTCTTCCACCTCGACCGCCTCATGAAACGGGGCGATCGAGCCGCGCAGGTTCATGCGCTCGGTCAGGAAACGCTGGCCGTCGGCCTGGTAACGGAAGAACGTCGGGATCTCGCCGTCATCGGTGGCGCGCGGCTGTGCCGCCTTCAAATCGTCGTTCTGGTACGTGAGCGCCAACCCGTCGCGGGTATAGCGGGCGATGTCATCAGGGCTCGCGGTCATGAGTGCCGGGTTCCTCGGGCTGGTCTATTCGCCCAAGGATAGCACGTTGATGGCCTTCTTCGTCATCCCCCTCGATCGCCGGGGCATCGCGCAGGGAGTCGGACACCTGCCTGACGAAACCACGAGCCGCGCTGGCCGCCCCGGCACCGAGCAGCGCCAGGATGATCCGCACCGAATAGCCGGTACCCAGGCCGATCAGCGAGGCCCAAGGGATGGCGATCTTGAAGTGCCAGATGAAGGGGCAGACGATCAGCACCGCGATCCATGTCAGCGGGCCGGTTTCGCGCCAGCTTTGACGGCGGCCGAGCCGGAGGTTTTCCTTCTCGATCGTCACCATGCGCGAGAGGTGAACGCCGATCAGTGCCAGGCCGATCGATATGACGGTGTAGAGGGCGGCCGGGACTTCGATCGTGCCCGATGTCATGGCTTGCGCCGCCGACACCGCGCCAGTCGCCGCAGCTGCCTTAATGGCGTTGGTCGATGATAGCAGGGGGACCATCACTGGCAGCGGGCCTGATATAAGTGGTTGCGAATGCAATCACGAATATCATCACAAAGATGGATGCGCCCCGCTTTTTTTGTGAAGGCGTCATGGAACCCTTTTCGAGCGGCACCTGCGGCGCATAGGGGCGGCTCATCTGCACCGCTTCAGCAGCGCGAGCCTGCCGATCGACCCACCATGCGAACGCGAACAGCAGTGCCCATGGGATATAGACCACCCAGCTGCTGACTGCCCAGGCGACACGCGCTTCGGCGTCCATGATCTTCCATGCCATCAGCATGGCGAGGCGGGGGACTGTCTGGGAAAGAGCCGCAAACAACAGGCCCAGTTTCACGACACGGGTGGCCGTCAGGGGATGATGCCGGGGGCGGGGGTTCTTCACCAGATCCTCGGTCAGCGAGTAGATCCATTGGAGGCAGAGCAGCGTCCCAAACCAGAATCCCATCGTGACCAGCATCGCCAAGACGGGCTGCCCGACTAGGCTGGGGGGGAATGCGGTTTCGGCTGTGAAGGCGTCCATAGAACCGTTCCTTTGCCACCGTTCCGGCCATAATCAATAGCAGCCAATCTGGTCATTTCCGATTACCGTGTCCACCGACATCGATTAACGCAGCATTACGAAAAAGGGGGCAGCCGCAGCCACCCCCGTCAAAGCGTTCTTGATTTCCGTTATTCGCTGCCGGTGGTGGCAGGTGCGGCCGGTGTGGCGTCGGGCGCTGAACTCTCCGGCTCAATGCGCGAACCCATCTTCGGCTCTGGTGCGGCCGGGGCCGCCTTGATCTCACCCATATCCTTCCGCAGGTTTGCCACGATCGCATCCCCGCGGTTATCCTCAAGCAGGCCATGCCAGGCATTCGTCGTCGCGAACGCGATCAGACCGGCACCGAGATTCCATGCCGGTTTGGTCAACTGGTCGCGGTTGGCCCAGATGAACTCGCCGGTGCCGACGATCTGGTCGACAGGCGAGGGGCTGGCGCTCAGTTCCCGGAAACGGGGCTTCAGGTGCGCGGGGATCTCGGCGCCGTAATCGGTGCGAAAATCCATAATGCCATTCCGGGCATCTGCGATTGTCTCAAAGGTGTCCATCTCGCTTCCTTTCTGGTCCTAACACTGGGGCTATACCCTCCGCCCCCTCAAGGCCGCTAGAGCCCGGTGACATCGACGATCATGATCGTGCCTCCATAGACCCGGATCGGCTGAGGGTCGGTTTTCTTGATCCCGTAATTCGCGCCGGAATGCCAGAGCCATGAAAAATCCAAGATGTGTGGATTATTTGGCCTGGACTGCACCGCAAGAGCATATCCCTCGAACTGCCAGTATGGCGGATCATCGCCGATCACCAACTGGCCGCGATCCATGGTGGTGTCAGTCTGCGTATCCCCGGCCGAATAGATCGGACCAGAGAAGATCGCAGCATAGGTTCTGCCAGGCGTGCCCTGCCATGTGCCGTCAGACGCATTGAAAACGTCGACCGCCCTCATGCACTGCTGTGCGGTCGAAAATGTCAGTTCGCCAGTCGCTGCACTGCGTCCGGTAAGCCCAGGCTTAGCTGGGAGGATGGTCGGCTTCTCGATCACGAAATACTGCCCCGCAGGATTGCCACCCTTTATCGTTGCCACGGCATTCCCGATCGCGCCGTTGCTGGTGTAATAAGTGCCCATTGGTGCGACAGGATATGCCGTCGGCCGCATTGCGATCATCCGGGAAGGCCCGACTGTACCGTCAAGCGTGACCCGAAATCCATCGGCGTTCTGATAGTCGATCACCTTAGCCGATGTCGCCGCCATGCCGACGTGCACCAACATCCCAAAGGCGGTTGTCCAGACGATCTTATCGCTGTTGGGCGCTCGGATGGCGAGATACGGCTTCGCCGGATTGCCGAGCGTGACTAGGTCGAGGCCGCCATAGAACGCCTCGTAAACCCCCGTCTGAGGCACCTGTCCATTGCTGTATGGCGTCCGGGCCCAAGACAAGGTGGTTCCGCTGATCGTGAAGGCCGGGGTGCCCTCAAAGGTGGTGCCTCTGCGAAAGACGAATGGCCGAGCCCCCTGAAGCGCCGGGACATTGATCGAGCCGTTCGGGTTGCTCGAATAGTCGATGGTCAACTGGCCGATGATGATGGCCGCTCGATCACCGGCATTGGTGTCGAACTGAACCGCGCCGGTGACAGGATGCTTCTGACGATAGAATGGCATCAGAACGCCAACTCCACTGTGAGGGTGCCGTTATCCGAATAGGATCGCAGACCCCCATTATCGAGTTCAAAGCCACGCCCCTGCCCATTCACGCGACTGGTGAACAACCCTGCTGACTGGATATCGTTTAGATTGACGTTGTTGCGCGTCGCCAAGCTGCCCTGATTTACGAATCCGGCCGCCACGCCCAGCTGCGTAATCGTCATGCTCTCGGTGACGGTCGTAGATCCATCCGATCGCGTGATGCTGTACCCCAGCGAGAACGCATTGAGGGCGAAGAACCCGGCGCTGAACAGGCGGTCGCGGCCGATGACGGACGCCGTGGCGAACCCCGACTGCCCGACGATCGCCGCCGATGTCCGGCTTTCTGTTACATTCGCGCCGCCTTCCTGGGGCTTGAGGGATTCGAGCCCCGCGCCCTGAGCGTATGCGATTGTACTTGCCGAAAGATACGTATCGTTGAGAGGGTGCCCAGCGAGGCGGGTGCCAACGTTGCCGCCAAGCTGCCCGTCGTTCGTGATCGCATTGACCGTCGCGAGGCCACCTTGTCCAGCGATACCGGCGGCCGTGCCTTGGTTCGTCTTGAACGCGGGGATCGTCGCGGGGACGCCGGTCGATTCGAGGAGATTGAGGCCGAACTTGGTCTCGCCCGCGTGAGGCGTGATCGTGCCGTTGACGTTCTGAAACGCAGCATTGTTGATCGCGATCGACCAACCCGTCGCATAATAGTCCTCGACGTATGCGTTATAACCGGCTTGGAAATTGATGACGCGGATTTGAGGATAATTCCAAACCGTGTTCAGCTCGCCAATATAGACGACGACTTTTCCGTTCTCGGACGCGAACCGGACGTTGCGGCGATACTGATCCGAGCCGACATATTGCGCCGAGATACTGGTCCAATATCCGTCCGAGTACGAATAGCCGCTGATCGTGTACATCCCGGCCGCCTGATCCTGATAGTTGTAAACCTCAACCTCGAACTTCATCATGGTCGAGATAAAGCCTTGCGGGAGTGTGATGCGGATCGGGCCGGTCAAGCTGTTCGCGGTCGTGCCGAATGCGCCCCCGACCGGCGCCGGAATGCGGAGGACGTTCCCGTCCGTCGAATTATTCAGCACCTTGCTCGCGACGGCGGTTGCGCCTGGACCCTGCCCCGTGATTGACGCGGAGGTCCTGTTCTCCGTCACATTGGCGCCGCCCTCTTGAGGCTTGAGCGGCTCCATTCCGGTTCCGTTAAGATAGGCAATCGACCCCGATCCGAGAAAATTGTCGTTGAGGGGGTGCGCGGCGAGACGGGTCCCGACATAGCCGCCGAGCTGATTGTTCGTCGTGATTTGGCTTTTCGTCGCTAGGCCGCCCTGCCCGGTGATGGCTGCGGCCGTCCTCGTCTCCGTCTTGTTGCCACCGGCTTCTTGCGGTTCCAGGTCGCGGACGATCTGCCCGCTTGGATAGACCATGCGTGAAGCGTCGAGATAATTACCGTTGTTCGCCCAAGGCGCGAGCCGCGTCGGCATACCGAAAAGCGAGACATTATCGAGGCTTTGCCCGCCACTCGCGGTCGCGAACGGGCCTTGCCCGGTGAAGCCAGCCGAAGTCCCGAGGACCGTCTTGAAATTGCTGACCGTCGCAATCGGGCCGCCAAATCTTTCCCTTGTGTTAAGGCCGAACGCAGCGTCGCCCGCGATTGGCTGATCGACACTCGCGGACTGCCCTTGGATCGAGGTCGCCAGCGTGACCGACCATCCGGCTTTCCACACGCTCGCTTGGAAGCCTTGATGCCCGCCGAGCCAATCGCGCACGACGACTTTCGGATAACTCCATGTCGTCGACGTGTCCCCGATGTAGATGCAAGCCTTTGTGCCGTCATCGCCGAACCGCACGGGGAGCGCGCGGGCCGAGGAGCCGATCACGTTGGCGCTTACGTTGTACCACTGGACCGCCCCGCTCCCGCCGTCATAGTTATAACCGGCGATCAGATAGGTCGTCGTCTCGCCTGTGTTGTAATTGAACACGTCGACATAGAACCGCATCATCGTGAAGGATGCGCGAACGGGGAGCGTGATCTTGAAAGCGCCCGTGACGACGTTTTCGCTCGCGCTAAAGGCCGCGCCGCCGGGGAGCGGAATTGACGTCTGATCGGATAGCTCTCGATTGTTGAGGACGTCGCTCCCGACTGCCGTCGCGCCCGGTCCCTGTCCGACGATCGCGGCCGAGGTCCTGACCTCCGTGCGGTTCGAGAGGACGTCCTCGGGATAGTAATCGTTGAGGTTCTTGTTGCCCGCGACGTTGAAGATCGAGCTTGCGAACATATAGCCCGAGGCAAAGAAATTGCTCGGCTGTAGAGCGAGCGGGAGGTTCGAGATTTCGCTCCCGCCATAGGTGACGTTCGACTTAGTCGCGAGCGAGCCTTGACCGCTGATCCCCGACGCGACGCCTTGGATCGTGACGACTTGCGCGTTCGAGAGGACCGTCCCGAAACTGTCCGTCACACGCGAACCGAGCGCCGCATAGTTGAGCGTCGCCATTGCGCCCTGTCCGGTGATTGCGGCCGAGGTGCGGTTCTCCGTGACGTTCGATCCCGCCTCTTGCGGGCGGAGGGCTTGGATCGTGATTCCCGGCGCGTTGTCGTAGAACAGATAATTCGCGAAGCGGTTGACGACCTGATCCGTCGAGAGGTCGACCGCGTTGCGCGTGGCAAGGCCGCCCTGTCCCGTGAACCCCGAGGCGATGCCGAGAATAGTCTTGAAATTGGCGAGGCTGGCGGGGACGCCGGTGTTCTCAAGGATGTTGATCCCATAGCGCGCCTCGCCAGCGTTCGGGTTGGCGACGGTCGCCGTGATGTTGGCGGCGGGGACGACGCCGAACGCGATCGACCAGCCGGTTGCCCAAAGCGCCTCCGACACGCCTCTGTAACCAGCTTGAAAATTAACGACGCGAATCTGTGGATAGCTCCATGTCGAATCGTCGTTTCCGATGTAGATCACGCAATGGCCGTTCTCGAACCCCCAACGCACGGGGCGGCGCATCCCGTCAGCGCCGATGTATTGCGCAGAACAGTTGATCCATGCCCCCGCCCCAACGGCGTAGTTATAGCCAGCGATCGTATAGGTCCCGCTCGTATTGTCGGTATAATTGAACACTTGGACGTCGAACCGCATCATGGTCGACGTCCAGAGCTGGGGAAGGATAATCTTGAGCGCGCCTGTTACGGTTTGTGCTTGCGTTCCGTAGCTGGCGCCGGTTGGCGCCGCGATACGCAAGGCATCGTTCTCAAGCGAATTGTTGAGGACTTGCGCCCCGGTAGCTGTGGCGCCAGGTCCTTGACCAATAATCCCCGCCGCCGTGCCGAGCGAAGTGACGGCATCACCTTCGGTGAGGATCGAGCCATTATTTCGCGTCAATGTGCTGCCCAAGCCGAAGGTGTCGGCATTGAAAAAACCGCCGAAAATTGAGTTCCGCCCTAAGGCCCCGGCCGTCGCCCAGATACCCTGTCCCAGAATCCCTGAAGCGGTTCCCAGCGATGTCTTGAACGCAGATAACGAGGCCGATGCACCCCCGGCCTGCTCAAGCAGATAGTTCGAGCCGAACGAGATTGATGATAGCGGTGACAGCGCGCCGAACCCGGTTAGATAAGGCGATCCATATCCGGCCGAGGACAGGCCAGCGAATGCCCCGAACCCGGTCAGGAAGTTCGAGCCCAGCGACAGCTGCGACAGCGTCGCCAGCGCGCCCTGCCCGGTGAAGCTGGAGGCGATGCCCAGGATCGTCTTGAACGCGCCCAGCCCGGCGGACACGCCGCCGTTGCTTTCCAGCAGGTATGGCGACCCGAAATACAGGCTGCCCAGCCCCGACAGGGTGCCGAACCCTGTCAGGTATTGACTGCCATTCGCCAGCTGGCTCTGCGTCGCCAGCGCGCCTTGGCCGTAGAAGCTGGCCGCGCTGCGCGTCTCGGTGATATTCGCCCCCTTCTCGCCAGGCTCCTTATCGGCAAGCGTGAACCCGCTGGGGTACCGGATCGTGTTGGCGTCGGTGCCGGGCTGCATCTGTTTCCAGTATGCGCTGCCCTCGGCGGGCAGGTTGCCCTTGGTCGGCGTGTCGTTGATGTAGAGCCATTGGCTCTTATCGGCCAGCCAAACGATGTTGCCCTGCCGATAGGTCGTGTCTGGTGAATAAAGGCCGAGATCCGCCAGATCATCGGCGTAATTGACCTGGTCGAAGGTGAAGACGGATGCGGGCTGCTCGACGCGGTAGATGACCTTGTAGAGCGGGTCGATGACGTCCGCCATGCGCCAGTCGGTGATGACCGGCAAGGAACTGCCGTTCCGGTTCAGCACGAATACCGGGTCGGTTGCCGCCGCCCGCGTGACCGCGATCTGATTCTGCACCGTGATGAGCGGCGTCGCGTTAAGCGGCTGGCACATCTTCTCGATCACGTCGGCGATCTGGATCTGCTCGCGCCAATGAGCGCGCACCTCGACATTCGCACCGGCGTCGAGTGCATCGAAGCTGGCGCTGTTGATGTCGACGGCGGCGATCTTGCCGTGCACCGTCATGATGCGCTTCAGGATCGCGCCGGTTCGGTTGCTGCCGAAGGTCGCGACGAAACTGACGCGGCCGGTCAGCGGAGCCCCGAAGCCGACCATGCCCTTGGCGATGCAGGTGCCCCAGCGCCCAGGCGGGATGACCTTGCCGGTTATGGCGTCCTTCAGGGCCTGATAGGTCGGATAGTCGCCGACGCTGGGACCGAGATCGTTCAGCCCCTCCATCGCCTTCACGACGGACAGCAGGTTCCCGTAACCGTCGAGCATCCCGATGTTGTTGATGGTGTCGAACAGCACCCACTCGACGTTTTCAACATAGCCGAACCCGGCGGGCATGGGCTTGCCGCGCATCGTGGCGTCGCCCCCCTCGCCGCCGCCGCCGGTGAACTCGTTGGTCAGCAGCGGCTTATCGACCCGCGTGCGGTCGACCGTGGCGTTGACCGTCAAGCGGTTGGTAATCAGATCCGGCGGGGCGTTGCTGACGATGCCGTTGAACTCGACTACGCGGCGCGACCAGCTGAGATCGGCGACGCTATAGATCGTCAGGCGCGCCCCGCCCCAGGTCAGCCGATAGGGATCGGGGTGGTTGCGGATCTGATTGAGCGAGAGGACGAAATCCGCGGCGGCCAGCTTGAACTTCCCGTCGAGATCCAGGCTCATCAGATCCTGGGCAATGCGCGGACGGCGCGCGATCGCGGGCTCCCACTCGATCCCGCCCTGCCCCAGCGCCGTGGCATCAGATGCCGAGCCGACATAGATATCGATCCGTTGGCCGGTCAGCAGATCCAGGGGGCGCAGGTGGATCAGATAAGGGATCATGGTTCCGTCCTATGGGCGCGCCCCCTGAAACGGTCACATTTCGCGGAAGGCGGCGAGTTGGTTCATGGATGACCCTCTGTAATCGCTGCCGCCCCCGCCGGATAGATACCCCACCGCCTCGGTGAGGTTATCCAGCCGCTTCGCCAGAACGTCGGTCTGGGTGTTCGTCGCCGCGACCTGGGCATTGCTGCTCGTCGCCAACGCATTCTCCATCGCCGATTTTCCGAACGGGCTGCCAGGCAGATCCGCAGCGCCGCTGCTGTCGACGACACCACCGTTCTTCACCGCCATGGCCAGGATCTTGTTCAGCGTCTCGAAATCGCTGAAATATCCCTGCCCGCGCCCATTGAGCGCGCCGCTCGCGGCGTCGAACTTCTGACCGGCGGCGACCAGATCCTGCTGATCCACCATCTTGCCTGCCTGGACGTCGGCCGCCAGCTTGTCGAAATCGGCCTTGGCGTTGCTATAGACGGTGGCCTTGTTCAGCGGCGAGTTGGTGCCCGCGTTCAGATCCTTCAGGTACGACTCGATCGCACCCACGGCCTGCTTGCGCGCTTCCGAAATCGCCCGCGCCCGCTCGATGTCGTACAGCTTCTGGGCATCGGCGAATTGCTGCGCCGTGGCCCCGCCTTCGTTCAGTGCCGCGATCAGCTGCGTATACTGCTTGTTCAGATCCTCGACGGCGGCGCGCACCGGGTCCGTCGCCGCCAGCAGCTTCTTGGGGATCGCCTCGATCAGCAGCGCCTTGTTGATGGCCTTCTGAAGATCCTGGCCGCTTTGCAGGATGCGCTGGCTGGCCGCGCTGATGCCCTTGATGGCACCGTCGCTCAGGGCGTCCCTGATGGCGATCTCGATCGCCGTCGCTTCATCCTTGCCGTCGTACAGGACCGAGCCCGGATGCTTGGCGCCGACGTTCGATGCGCCGGTGCCGCTGACGCGATAATAATCCTCGCGCTTGCCGATGGAGACGTTGAAGGCACCGACGTCCGCACCCAGCGAGTCGGCGATCCGCTGGATGCCTTCCTGAACGCTCTTTGCGGTACCGCTCAGCCCCTCGGTGATTTGCTTGCTGCCCGACAGGCTGGCAGGCGCATCCACAGACGTCAGAACCGCACTGCCCGATTTCGGCTTGCTGAACAGATTGCCCAGCAAGCCCCCGGCGATCGATCCGATGATCTCACCGCCGGGGATAGGCAGGACACCGCCGATCGCACCGCCGATCGATGCCCCCGTCGAGTTCATCTTGATGCCTAGGGCGTTGCTGGCGGTGCTGACGAACGAACCCGTCCGCGCGCCGGAGAGCGCGTCGCCCAGCGACCCGCCCAGGTTCTTCGCGAACTTGGTGCCCAGCGCGTTGTCGATCTTCTCGCCGATACTGCGCCCGGTTTCGTTATAGACCTCGCGCAGCGTGACCGGCTGTTGCACCTGCTGGGGCTTCGTCGCCTTTGGTCGCGAGCGCGCCGTGACAACGACCTCGGAACCTTCCTCAGCATCATCGACGCGGCGACCGGCCAGGCGATCGCCCAGCTTCTCGATATCCCGCGCCAGTTCGGCGCCGGATAGCCCAGCACTGGCCGCCGGGATCGAGAGCCCGCTACCGGGGAATAGCTGCTGGCCCGAGACAGGCCCGGCCATGCTGGTCAGAGCCGCCTCGACGCGAGCGGTGACATCGCTGACCACATCGCCGAACCGCTGGACCGCCGTGCCGGTGCGGCGCGTCTGGGTCGCCGTAAATTCGGTGGCGCTCTGGAGCCCGGTGCGGCCGGAGATCAGATCGTCGATCTTCTTCTGCGCGCCTGCGAACAGGCCACCGATCCCCAGCTTGTTCGCAGAGGCGTTGAAGTTGCCCAGCAGCTGGCCGCCCAGGCCGCCCGCCGCTTCCTTCAGGAAGTCGCCGGTACCGTACTTGCGCTCCTGCCCGCTGCTGTCGCGAAACGTCTTGCCGATCTGGTCGGCCTTGCGCGGCAGATCATCCAGGAACGCCGTCAGCGATTCCCGCATGTCGTCGACGACGCCGCGCAGGGTGCCGACGATGCGCCCGCGTTCCTCCAGCGCGGCGTTGATCCGATTCTGCTGGTCGGCCAGTGCCAGCAGGGTCTGATACTGCCCGCTCTCCAGCGAGCCGGTGCGATCGATCAGCTGATACGATCGGGACAGCGCTTCGGCCTCGGCGTCGCGGCCCTGGATCTGGAGCGCCTGGATGCCCAGCTGACGTTCCATGTCGCGGGTCATCTCGTTGAACGGCTTGTTCAACGCCTCCTGCGCCTTGGCCTGGTCGCGCGTTGCTTCCTCGCGGGTATAGGCCCGGCGGGTGACAGACCCATCCTCGTTCGTGACGTTGATGTTCTGCCCGACCAGCGCGTCAAGAGCCCGTTGGTCGTTGCGCACCTGGTCGACGAGACGCGGCGCCTCGTCATACTTCGCGCGCAGATCCGTCAGCTTTTCGGTCGCCGCCGCCGCGCGCCGGGTTGCCTGTTCCGCCTCGCGCTCCTGCTTGGCGTGCTCGCGAGCCGCCTTCGCCGCGATCCCTGCCGCCGCCTTGGCGTCGCGCTTGTCCAGCGACAGGATCTGCGCATCATAGGCCGCCTTGGCGTCGCGGATCTTGTCGGCCTTTTCCGAGTCGCTGTCGTTTTTATCCTCCAGCGCGCGCTTCTTGGCGTCCTCGTATTTCCGCGCTGCCGTGGCGCGGGGGTTGGCATATTCCTCGCGCGCCGCCGCCTCGCCCTGCGCAATGATCTGCGCAGGCGTCAGGGGCACGACAGGCTTGGGCGGGGTGCGTGGCTTCGCCAGTTCCGCCTTCGTTTCCTCCAGCGTCTTCTGAGCGTCCTTCAAAGTCAGGCGGGCCGCTTCGGTGCCCAGCACCTTTTCGGTCGTGTCCGCCGGGCGGGCGCCCATCAGCCCCTGAAGCGCACCATTGATGCCGCCGCTCTTGAACAGATCCGGGCGACGCTTTTGCAGATCGGTCAGGAACTGGATGCCCCCCTGCCCGATCGCGCTGCCGGTGCCGAGCCCGCGGATCAGCGTGTTCAGCCTGTCGAGATCACCCTGATCGCCCTTGGTCCCGATCAGGCCGCCGACGCCCAAGCTGCCGCCGACGCCCAGGCCGGTACGCACCTGAACCAGCGAGGCGCGCAGATCCTGGTTGGCGTCCTGGCGCGCGGTCTGCGCCTTGACGACGTTCGCCTGCGCGAGCGCAAGGGCGAGGCTGCGGGCCGCCTCCGACTGTTCGCGCAGCTTGTCGGTGGTCAGCCCCAGACGGCGCTGCAATTCCTCCTGTCCGCCTGCGAAGTTGTGGAGAGCGTCGAGCGCGGCATTGCTCTGCGACGCCAGATAGATCAGCGCGCCCGCCACAACCGTCAGGGTCGCGATGAACGGGCCACCCATCGCCGCGACCACCGCGCTTGCCGCAGCCTTCAGGCCGGTGAAGGCACGCACGGCAAGGCTTGACGCCACGGCGGCGGCGCGCTGCGCAGCGGTCAAGCGCGCTTCAGCGGCGGCGAGGGCATTATCCGCCGCCGTCTGTTCGACGGTGGCGGCGGTGACGGCCTGGGCGGCCACGGCGCGCTGCTGCGCCAGCCCGAGCAGTGCGAGCCCGCGCCGGGCATTATTGTTCGCCGCGTTTGCCGAAGTCGTCGTCGCGGCGGCCTCAGCCTCCATGGCGACGGCCAGTTCACCCTCTGCCTGGGCCAGCGCGCGGGCGGCGGCCGAAGCGCGTAGATCCGCCTGCGCCAGTTCTAGCTTCGCCTGGCGCTGCTGCTGGGTGAACGCCGTAATGCGTGCCGCGCGCGATTCCTCGGTTTCACCGGCAGCTGTCGGCCGGGCGACCAGCGGTGCCGCGCGCGTGAGGTTGTCGACATTGGTGCGCGCCGCCGTCTGGTTGGCGACGGTCTGTTGAAATTCCGCCTTCAATGCCACCAAGCGCTGTTCGGCCGCCAGCGCCTGGAACCGGGAATTGGCCACCGCCGACCGCGCCTTTTCGCGATCCGCTTCGGCTGCCAGCCGCGTCGCCGCAATTTCTTCCTCGATCGAGACAACGACCTGGCGCTGTGCCGCGACCCGCGCTGCGGCGGCGGTTGCGCTGTCCCGCGCCCCATTGGCGGCGGTGACGGCCTTCGCCTCTGCGATGCCGGTGGGCGTCAGCATGGAGACGGTGCCGCCGCCGAGACGCCCGGAGGCGATCGCGGTCTGGCTGTTCAGCTGGCGCTGCAGCCCGCGCGCGACCTGCAATTCGTTGATGAAGCCCGCCAGCTTCGGCAGGACGAACCGCGCCGCCATCGCGCCGCCCAGCGCCATGAGCAGCTGGAGGTTGCGCGCCGCCACCGAGATCGCTTCGGCCAGCGTCGAGGTAACGCCGATCGTCTGATCGATCTGCCCGGTCATAAGCGTGAACGAGGTGATGAACTCGGTGCGCGCGCTGCTGATCGTCTTGGGCAGCTTGGAGAACTTGGCGTCGATCTCGACGGCCGAACGGCCCAGCGCGTCGACCACCGCCTGCGCGCTCAACTTCCCCTCCGACCCCAGATTGCGGAGGGTGCCGATCGTGGTGCCGATCGAGCCGTCGGCGTTCTTGAACCCGGCGGCGATCGCGCGCGCCAGTTCGGGGATATTCTCCAGGACCGACCGCAATTCGTCGCCGCCGAGACGGCCCGACGCGATGCCCTGCGAGAACTGATACAGGCCCGCCTCGCGCGTCGCGGCGGTGCCGCCGCTCAGCGTGGCAGCCTTCGACGCCGTCTCGGTGACGCGCGAGATCTGGCGCGACGTGAAGCCGTAATCGCGGCCCGCCGCCGTCAGCTTGGAATAGAGATCAACCGTCGTGCCCAGCGAGGCGCGCGTCGCCAGCGCAATCCGGCCGGTTTCGCGCATGGCGCTGTTGACCTGCTGCTGACTAGAATAGAGTGGCTTCAGGCGGCTCTCGACCTCAGCATAGACGTTCGCCACCCCGGCGAAGGCGAACAGGGCCGTTGCAGCACCGGCCAGGACCAACGTGCCGGTGCCCAAGGTCGTGACCGCCGCCGTGATGGCATTGATGCGACCGGCGATCGGGCCCAGCGGTCCCTGAACGACAGAAAGCGTCGTGCCGAGCACTGTCAGCGATCGCGACAACCGCCCCGTCTCACCCGCCGCCTGGCCCGCTACAACCATGTGGCGGCGCTGGATATCGGTGGAAGCCTGGGTTGCCGTCGTGACCCGGCGCGTGGCGGCGGCGAGATTGTCATTTGCAGCGATTGCGGTGCGCGTAGCGGCGACATTCGGTGTCGTGCCGGTCGCTGCACTATTGAACGCTGACGTCCGAACCGCGGCCAGCTGCTGCTGCAGCGATGATACAGCCGACGATGTCGCCGCAGCATCGCGGCGGATGTTGCCGAATGCGCTGGTGGATGCGCGCTCGAATGACCGCAGGCCTTCGCTGGCGCGCCGGTCGTTGAATGCCTGAGCGGTGGCTCCGGCCGCCTGCTGAGCCAGGTTGCCGATATCGCGATAGGTCGCCTCCGCGATCGTGCGCAGCTGCGAATAGCTCTGCCGCGTGACCGGATCGAGTTCGGTGCGCAGATACGAGGTATAGGTGTTACTGCCGCCCGCCATTTGCGACGCTCCGGTTCAGATCAGAGAGGCCGCAACCTTCCTATCCCAGACCGGGAAACCTGACCAGACAAGCGAAAGGCCCGTCGCGCGGCCTCGGATAAAGCGAGCGATCGGGCCTTTCGGAAGCAAGGGGCATCACCCAACTTCGCTTCATGAAGCGTTCTAGGCGTGATCGACCACTTCGGGCAAGCCCGGATAATCACG
>JAOANK020202332.1:0-16381 GCA_026257165.2 Telfairia occidentalis
TTATCCTATGGTGGGGTTTTTAAATCTATATGACATACATTATGCATATAAGATTTAATTTAATTTAAACATACATTTACAATGCATAAATAAATTAAACAAGCTAAAATGGATTGATTTTGGCATCTCAAGCACACAATAAACTAAATTATTACAATAATAATCTCCAAATTGTGCTTGAACCGACCAAAACCCTTCCAACCGACTTGAACCATGTGGAAAACCCTTGAACCGGCCTCCAAATGACTAAAAGTAAGCTGAACCGAATAGAGGGAGTTGAACCGGACCAGACTACCACTAAACCAAACCGCCTGTACGCGCGCGACTTTTTTGAATTTGAAGCACAGCGTCGAGACGCTGCCTGGGCAGTAGCTAAAAACTACTCTTCGTCCAACTATGTTCTTGCTCCAAATCTCCAAATTACATCCTAATTTCAACTCTAATTGACTCCAATAAATTACAAACCCTTAATCACACATTAAGGCCCTTACATTACTGGGCAATTACAAATTATTTCAACAATTGAAAGCTAAAAAAGATGCCAAAATCAAAAAACTCTATTTTAGTTCAAACATGCATTCATCTAAAGAATTCAACCCCACCAATGCAAATTGAGTGCAATTAGCATGCTCTGATACCAATTGAAGGATTAAAAGACATGCATGCACAACAAAATGGATCAAAATTGCATTCTAATTTGCTAAATTAAAAGGATAAACATGCTTAATAAAAGAGGAAAAACATAAAATAAGGAACTAACCTTTGATGCTCAAGTTCTTCCTCGATTCTCCACAATTTTGATCACGAACGGATGCTAGGCCACCACAAGAGTCTTCTCGACTATTCTCCGATCTTAGAACGGATTGTGCAATCCAAATTGAGGTGAAATTGAGGGAGAATTAGATGAGAGAAGAATGTTCTAACACTTAGAACACTTGTATTTTGGACACCAAAATTAATGAAATTCAATAAAATGAATTAACCTTAATTACGTTTAAATTTCTTCTATATATAGAAGTAATTTTGCATGTCTCAAATGCATAAGAGATTGACACCTCAACCTCATGCATTTAGTGGGATTTGTGGCAACACAAGAAGATGACACCTCAAAATTTTGGAAGGAAAAATCATATTAGTGGATTTTCCACTGACTTGATTTTTCATTTTATGTTTCCTTTTTCGTTTTGATCAAATTAAGATAAAATAGAAAATGTGAAATTAAAACCAATTTTAATTTAATGATATTATTTTAATATCAAATATTAAAATAATAATAAAACCACACTAATCCCAGTTTTTCAAAAAAGTAATTTTTTCAAATATAAATCTCTATTCATATATATAATATTTAAATCTCATTTAAATATTGTTTTCAACTTTTATAGTACGTTTAATTCATAATTTAACGTTGAGTCGTTAAATATATCGAATATATTTAATGCTCACTCCCTTAATCAAATTTGAACGTTTCAAATCCATTCACCACACTGTTCAAAGGTTTTATCCGATGTGAGCTAGCCAAGGGGCCTAATGGACCTATAGATCATGAGCTCCAACGATCCGAGATTAACCGGTTAAACTCTTTAACCTAGCTAACTGATCGCAGCTCACTATGTTACCGCAAGTGCACGGGTCCAATTATAATATAAAACGACCTAAGAGACTGAGTATTGTCCTCTGGGAATCGGGTTTATAAATCTATTTAGTACCAAAATAATAGTTATCAAATTTTATTTAGGGAAACAAACTGGCATGCAACGGTTCTAAGGTAACAAGCAACTAATTGGGAATGTTAAAGGCACGTAATAGAGGAAAATCAAAGGATAAGTAGTTGTAGGGTGTTGGTATTGTGAAACATTGCAATTAATTATTTAATTAAGCAATAGATTAATAATTTTCTAAGTCTAAGATTTATGGACTTGCGTTTTCCCTTCTCGAGGTCCACCGACTTTCACTAAGAACTCCCTACATGATGTCTCGCTATAAGAAGATTAAAAGTGGCAAAGAAATAATCTATCATAGACCTTACACGCGCCCCTATCACTTTCGTATATAAAGAAACATGCATCTAAATCCCAATATCTTATTTCACTACCCTTTCTTTCGAACAAAGTAGTAAAACATCATGCTATAGTTTACGACCCTCTCTCACAAGCAAGATGGTAAATCAAGCAATAATACATTCATTGGCTAGATGAATATAATCATTAAGAGTTGGAATTTAGAAGAAAATCAATAAAAAGCATCAACTAATCCATAATGATAATTAATTGTCCATAAACACTAATCAACACCCCAAAACTAAAGGGTTTAGCTACAATGCCTCATAAAAATCAATCTTAAACAACCCATGAAAATAGTTTACAGAATATGAAAGAGAGAAAAAAAACTCTCGGGCCAATTCTTCCCGTCTTTAGCTTCAAATTAACTCCCGTGCTCGTGATTTTCACCCTCGAACACTCGAAAATTCTCCAATCTCCTCTCAAATGAATGTCCACTGTAATCTGATCTTGAACCTCAAAAATCGTACTGAAAACGGTGCCTCCAACCGAACTCCTGCAAAACCTAGACATAAGGTTATTTTTATAGAAATGGTCACAGCGTTGTGACGCTATAACATAGCATTAAGACGCTATGCATGATATTTACCAAAATGCCACCGTATTAAAGAAAAGGGGAAAATTATCAGTGTTGAGGTGCTATAGCATAGCATTTCGACGCTACATCGAATTTTCCTATTCTGTTTGGAAATTTCGGTGTAGCGTTGAGACGCTACTTCTTCGGCGTTTCAATGCTGAAGCGTTTGCTTCTTGTCTCACTTGTTTTGGGCGTCTCAATGCTGTCCTCTAGCATTGAGACGCTAGCCCTCGGGTTTAGGCTCTTTTTGACATATCTACTTCGTTTCATAGGCAAATTTGCTCTTCTTAAGCTCGTTTTTGAACTCGAACAACATCGAATCTTGATTTTTGCCTTAGAATGCTTGATTCCTACAAATTCAATAAATAAAGCATCAAAGTACACTTGAAAGCTCACAAAACTACTAAGACTTAGGTCCTAAAATAGCACTTTGTAGGTGCTATCACTAACCAACATTCGTTAACTAATGGGTCACTCCATTAAAGCCCGTAGCTGCACTCTCCTCACTATAGATATATTTCTGACCATTTGATATAACCATGATTAGTAAGTCGATCCTTCACAGGTTGTTCGTAATCTTAGCTAGGTCAAAATTACCATTTTTTCTCTGGATTACTTCTTGTTTCTTAAGTAGCACTAACCCTCTAATGAATAATTAATTTGTGGTCCTAACACCAAACCGAGTCTCTCTCAGCCCAATGAGAAGGTGATTCCCCTTGTTCAAGACTTGGAATTAGCACTTAAGGGAACAACCTCTCTATTATCTCTAAAGTCGAATAGAAGTGAATTCCATCTTGGACGACCATGTCCCCAACTATCTACCCATTCTTATTTCTTTTTATTATCTAACAAGTATCTCTCTAACTTTTTTCTATTACAATTTTTTTCTCCAAATTTGTTCTCACTACAAATATTCTTTATATTTTTTACTCTTATCATATCTTTTACTCTCAACTTTATTGTTCCTCTACATTTTCTTTTTCTTTTAATTTTTTCGTTTACAATTTATCTCTCTTTAACTTTTTTTTATCTGTCTCTAACTACAATAAATCAAACTAAAATTCTTCTTCTTAGTTTTTCCTTTCTAATTTTTTATCTCTCTAAAATTTTTCTCAATAACTTTTCTCTCTAAAAAAATATCTTTTATATGTCTTTAAACGTTTATTATTCATGTCTCCACATATTTTTCTCTCTAACACATCTTTCTAACTTTTTTTAAAAATAGAAAACAAAAAACAAGTATCAGACAAATACGCTTTTCTATTTTTTAGAAATCGAAAACAAAAAAAAGATATCAAACATATATAGTTAAAAAAGAAAACAAAGAATAGAAAAGCTAAAAACCAAAAATAGAAATGGTTATCAAACAAAGTCTTAATGTTTGTTTGCTAACCCCTTGGACTGCTGGGAATAGAGTTTGAATCAAATCAAAAGCTCACTAAACATGTTTGGAGAGCCTTCTCGGATACATATTGTGCATAAAGATGAATTGTGTTGCATATTGGCGTTGTCGATTGTAGCCATTAATTACAGCAATTCTAGTTGATTTTCTTGTAAAAAACAAAAAACAATCAAAGCCAATTTAAGGGTTAAAGACCAAAATGGAGCATTTTCTGAAATCTCAATAATAAATATGAAAAAAAGAAACGTGTGATATGTTTAAAAATATTTTTCCATAAGCACACATGATCAATTTATCCATAAAAACTTTAAAGAAATAATTATATGATTGAATGCCCATAAGTATTATTTACTGCATATGTGGAATATATACATGACAGTACAAGATCCTTAACAAAAGATTAGTAACAGAATCTAAAAGGTACAAATGGTAATGATTTTAAATAGTAAATGACAAATACACTTAACATTTCCCCATAAACTTATGACAGTTGAGGGAGAGAGACAGAAATTTGGAAGAAAGAAAGTGGAAGCGATCAACAGTATGAGACTTCGTGAAGAAATCAGCTATTTGGAAAGTAGTGGGAATGTAAGCTAGGTGGAGATCTTTGTGAACAACATGTTCACGAAGAAAGTGAGTCATTTTAATATATTTGGTCGATCATGAAACACCTGATTGGAAGCCAACTAAATAGACAAAAGATTATCACACAAAATGATAGGAGAAATAGATAAGTATAAGTGAAGATCCTTATAGAGTTGGTGTAGCAAAGAAAGCTCAACAGTCGTAGTGGTCAAGGCCAGATACTCTGCCTTAGTAGAAGAGCAAGAAATAGTGGATTGTTTCTTGGCACACCAAGAAATTGGATTAGATCACAAGAATATGAAAAAACTAATAGTAGAACAACGATTAGTAATGTCCCATGCCCAATTAGAGTCAGAAAATGCATGAAAATTAAAGGAGCTAGCAGTAAACGAGAGACCATGATTGAGAGTTCCCTTAACATAGAGAAAAATGCGATTGACGACAACCATGTCATGAGTAGTGGAGGAATGCATATGCTGACAAACTTTATTAATAACGAAACAAATATTCGGACGAGAGAATGTGAGATACTGATAAGCACCAGCCATCAAACAATGTAAATTTGCCTCAGAGGAGGAGCAGAAAAATGTGATAGTAGTTGAAGGCTTCAAAGCATTGGGAGTAGAACAAGTTTTCACCTCATGAAGCCCAAAATGTTGTAATAAGTCATGAACATACTTAGGCTGAGTAACATGAAGACCAGTCATGGTGTGTTCGATCTTAAAGTCTAGAAAATACTTAAGGCTGCCAACATTTATCATGTCAAACTGAGTCTGCAACTACAAGATAAACTGACTAATAAGCGAATGATCAATACCAGTGAGGATGATTTTGTCAACATAGACAAGGAGATAATTGATAAAAGGGCCCACACAATGAACAAACAAGGAGGGGTCAACATAAGAAGCCACAAAATAAAAAATCTCAATGGTGTGACCAGTATAGCACTGAAACCATACACAAGTAGCCTATTTCAAGTCATAAAAAGAGTTATGCAGGCGACAAACATACTAAGGAAAGTGTGAATCAACAAACCCTTGTTGCTGAATGATGTAGACCTCTTCAATAAAAGAGCCATTAAGAAATGTATTTTTAACGTCTAGATGGCGAAGCAACCAATGAAAAGAAGCATACAAGCCAAAACTAATCGAACAATGGCCCTTTTAACAATATGACTAAAATTTTTACCATAACCAGGGCCAAATTCTTGGTGAAATCTCTTAGCAACCAAATACGCCTCAAACCTAGCAATAAGACCATCAAGATTACGATTTGAAATGATAAATCTATTTGCACCAAATAACTTTATTGTGAGGTGGTAAAGGAACCAAGTTCCATGTATGTTGTTTTTGCAAAACAACAAATTCATCTTGCATAGCATGTTGCCACTCAGTCAGTTTACTAGTAACAGTATATAGGAAAGAGGTTCAACATATATCAGTAACAACAAGATCAGTAGACAAAACCTTGCACCTTGAAATCCTAGACTTATACCAAGTTTGCATGGAGTGGTTGCTGGACAATACAAGGGCATTAAAAGGCACCAACAAAAACGTAAATGAAGCAGTACTTGAAACAGTTTAGCAATCAGTGCTGGAACAGATAGTTGGAAAACTATGGACACGATGGGCATAGTAGGAAGGGATGAGATGATCACTGAGAGGGGAACAACAACCGTGGAAGGAGGAACAGACCGTGCAGTTACATTAGGCAAGGAGACAAAGGAAAAAGAAGAAGAAAAGACAACCAAGTGAGTATGTGGTGAAGATGGGAAAAGATGGGGAGACGAAAGAGACGCTGCAAGGGGTGGCGGAACAAGGGATGAAGATAACGAGGGTGTAGAAGGAGGG
This sequence comes from Telfairia occidentalis, assembly GCA_026257165.2. Classification (NCBI taxonomy): domain Eukaryota; kingdom Viridiplantae; phylum Streptophyta; class Magnoliopsida; order Cucurbitales; family Cucurbitaceae; genus Telfairia; species Telfairia occidentalis. The sequence goes on from JAOANK020202332.1 coordinate 6,475, forward strand.
ATGGAAGATTGAGCAATAAATAAGAACAAAGTTTCATCAAATATAATGTGGCGAGTGACAAAAAGTCTCTCGGAAGAAGGATCAAATCAAATATAGCCCTTCATGCCATGAGAGCAACCATAAAAAACACATTGATTGGTCTAGGGTTGCAGTTTATTCTTAGAATAAGGAGGCAATTATGAGTAACAGACACAACAAAAAATCTTGAGATGACAATAAACAAGTGTAGAAGAAAACAACAGTTCAAAAGAAGAAATATTTGCATGTGAGGGAGAAGGAAGGTGATTGATAAAAAGAACAATAGTGGCAAAACCATGATATACCAAAACTGCAAGGAAATAGAAGCACGAGAAATAAACGATAAAGCAGTTTCAATAATATATCTATGATTACATTCAACAATACTATTTTGTTCAAGTGTATAAGGACAAGAGGCATAATGCCACAAGAATAAAAAAGAGAACACACAGAAGAATTTACAAACTCTTCACCACCATCATTTCAAAAAATTTCCAAGCGAGAGTAAAGTAAATTTTCAATAAATGGCTTAAATTTAGCAAAAATAGAGAAGACATCGAATTTATTAACTAAAGAAAAGATCCAAGTATAATACTTGAAACTATTAAAAGACAGTTTAGGGGAAGAATCCATACATCACTATGAAGTATGAAAGACATTCAATAACTTACAGAAATAGTACGATAAGGAGTAAAAGGAAGTTTCGACATGCGTCTAGAAAGACAATGCGAGCAAGCACATTTTTTAGATTGATGCGAAAAGAAATGTAAGAATTCTTGAGCAGTACATCACGAATAAATTTATTGGGATGATTTAACTTATTGTGCCCGATACTAATGTCAAAATTGTTGAGTTGCGCCACATACGCAAGAGTAAAAGAAGGATGAAAGAAGATGACGAGGAGTGTAGAATAGGACAAATACCATTTAAGCTTGGGCACCGAAACGAGATTGTTTCCGAACAACATCCTGAATAGAAAAAAATTAAGAAAAAAAAAACAAATTTACAATCAATTTCACAACACAACTAATTAATGGAGAGTAAATTGATAGTGATGTTGGGAACATAAAAGACATTATTTAGTAGAAAGGAAGAGAAAGGAGTGGTTAAAATACTATAACCTAAATATGTAACCGGCAAGGCTTGTCTGATTGTAGCTTACTGCATTGCCGCAAGTGCACAGATCAAATTGTAATATGAAACAAGATTGAGTACCATCCATTGGAAATCGGCTTATCACTTTTATTTAATACCAAGATATTAATTGTTAATTTTATTTAAGGAAATGAAATTGTATGCAAGCAGTCTAATCTAAAAGTGAATAAAAGGAGCATGCTAATAGGCACGTAAATAGCGAAAAAATCAAGGGACAATGTAGTTCAAGGGTGTTGGCTTTGTAAATGGCGCAATTAACTATTTAATTCAACTTGAAAGATGAATTTAATTGCCAATTTTTTAAGTCTAAGATTTATGAACGTGGGCTTCCCCCTCTCGAAGTCCACTAACCTTCATTAAAACACCATATTCGATGTCTCGCAATAAGAAATTAAAACCGGCAAACAAATAACCCATCATGGATCTCATATGCTCCCTTATCACTTTCACACATAAAAAAACATGTCTAAACTCCTTTGTCTCATTTACTACTCCTTTCGTATAAAACAATAAAAACAACATGCATAATGTTTATTGGCCAGATAAATACGAAATTTGAATGCTGGAATTGAGAAGAAAATTGCAATAAATGCATTCAAGAATTTAATCAAATAATTAATCGTCCATAAAACATCCACACACTCAAACTAATGAGTTTAGCTACAAATCATCTCAAATATAACCCAAAATCCAACATCACAGCAGTTTTATAGAATATAAAATGGAAAAGAGGAAACTCCTGGGTTGATTCTTCTTCGTCTCCGACTCTAAATTGACTCCCTTGCTCTTGATTTTCACCCTCGAACACTATAAAAGCCTCCAATCAACTCCAACAACAAAGTCCAAGGTAAAACCGCACTGTTCCTCAAAGTTTGCACTAAAAACAGCGAAAAAATCAAACTCCCTAAAACCTAGAATTTAATATTGGCATATATAGTCCTAAGCGGCAATGTCGAGACTAAAAATAACATACAAAATAGCACACGGCGTGAATTTTCTTGTGCTGTCTTATTGTCATAACGTCGATATGCTAAACGCTACTTTGAAAGACGCCAAGGCCAGCATAGAGACGACGTCGGTCTTCTCCTTGAGTTGACCGTGCCTCTTTTCTTCCATTTTTAGGCATCAGCGTTGAGATGCTATGCTCTTAGATTTTGGCTCTTTCTTACTCTATTCCTTCGTTCCTTAGCTGAATATGCCCTTCTTAGGCTCATTTTTAACTCAAACAACATCGAATCCATACTTTCAGCATAAAATGCTTGGTTCTTACAAAATCAACAAATAAAGCATTAAAGCATTCATGAAAGCACACAAAACTACTGAATCTAAGGCCCTAAAATAGCACTTTTAAGTGTTATCAACTACATCAAACCTAGAGTTTTGCTAGTCCCAAAAACAAAATACAAAAGACATGATCGAACTTCAATATTTGCATGCTTTAGACTTCTATCTCAATGCATAATGAAATGTAATGGGCACAATAGAAGAAAAGTTTGAGCACATTCTATCAATGAGACAGTTTAAGGCCAATTCTTATCATCCCTTATGTGTGTTGCAACCCCATCTCATTCTAGTCCTTATAAGCCCGGAGTGCATTTAATAAGGTTTTCTCTAGGCTGCCCTTACTTTGACACTAAAGCATCTTTAAGTGAAGACTTCTAACTTAAAGTAGCTTAAGAAAACTTTTTTTCTTTCTTTTTCATTTTTTCTTTGTCTTGCTTTATTTTTCCTTTTTCTTTTCCTTTTCTTTCTTGCTAGAAGGGAATGATGTATCACCTTCGTTCTAGTTTGCCCCCACTTCCTAGGTGTTGAGTATCCAATTATGAGCAATACATCAAATTCTTCTCTTTTGCTAAAATAGGAGCCTAGTCAAGATGTGCTATCTTCGTTTTGGCTTATCCCCACTTCTTAGGTGCTGGATATCCAACTGCGAGCAGCACATCTATCCTAGGACAATACTCACTTTCTTTAATCAACGGGTGTCACAAGTGCCCCTGATTACTCTCACATCAAGAAAGGAGGAATAACCTCTATAGACCAACTTTTTCAGCACATACTACTTAACCTAGAAGTCCACTTATCCAACAATTAGACCATTTTAACACATCTAAAGTACAACCTCATTAACGACACTTTAAGCCTTTAGAACCCTAACAGAAGGACTACGTGCTCAATAAACAAGGGAATCAAAGAAGGATTTCAACATGACTATCATTAGAAGTATTTTCCAATATTTCAACTCATATATACTTCAAAGCAAATCATAGATTTTTATAGTCCTCAACAAAGCAAATATGGAAAGTTCTACTTTTCAGCATACAATCAGGAGATCATTCATTCAAATCGAAAAATTTATCCAGAACTCAAATTATTCTTAATCAATAATAAATTCAAGAGTTTAGCACATAATTCACAAGTATTCTAACCTAGCAGCACACAGTACACTTAGGACACCCCACCCCAAACTTAAAATCATACATTATTCTCAATGTATGAAAAAGAAAGACAAAGCAAGAGAGTAAACAATATTAGTTTGGATAGTGAGACGGTCCACAACATGACAAGCAAGTGCATTGCATATAGTGTGTTTGTGCTATGGCTCTTGAAAATAAGGGGAGAAAAATTGAAATTCAAAGAACAGTTTGGGCTCACAAAAACAACAAACAAAACAAACAAAAAATGGAAAGAGAAAAAGAAATGTTGGGGTTGCCTCCCAAGAAGCTCTTGATTTAACATCTTTAACTGAATGAGACATCAAATCATTTAGTCTTTCACCACCATGTTCTGAATCCATTGGGCCTCCTTCCCACATTTGTTTTTTATCCTAAGAAGCACATTTAGAAAAATATTTTCTTCTACTCTACTCACACTAGAATGTATAACAAAATGAGTAGAAGAATCATAAAAGGCATACCTAAAATGCACAAGTAGGGGTATCAATTTTACATTAGGAAGTTTATCATTTACAAGCTTCGCATCATGCAACATAATCACAAAATTTTTTCTATCATGTCCAATAGATTCAGAAATAGAAACAAAAGCAGGGGTATGGATGACAAGTTCAACCTCTGTAGTTTGCCTAGGGTACTATAATTAGATTTCAACATGCTATTCCTATCACCCACATCAACAGAGAGCATAACAGATTTACACTCAATAGTAGGTTTATCTAAAATTTATACTTTAGAGCACATACGCACCTCAGCAGGGTATATTGTGGATCGATAAATATCAAATTTTACCATGTCATTGTCCATCCTCAAGGTCAGTTTACCTCGTTGCACATCTATCAGGGCCCTTCATGTAAACAAAAATGGTCTTTTAAGGATGATGGGTACTTGATAACTCTCTACAAGAGAGTTATTAAGCGTCTTTTAGGCTAGATTTTATATCCTTAGTTACCTAATTGTCTTTGATTCATGGTTTAATTGCTTAAATTATCCTGGTTTTGCAATTAGAACTCCTAAGAATTTTCATATTCTTGAATTATTCTATTTATGATAGCAGTTGAACAAAGCTGAAGAAATTTATGCTTAATTAGTATTGATTTTTTATATTTTATTAGCAGGTAGATGTTGGAGCATTATTCTAGCAGACATATTGATTGAGCATTAGAGCAAAATGGATACAGAGGATTTGCATGAGAATAACGAAATTTCAAAGATATAGAAATAAACTTTTCTTTATGGAATTAAATAGCTGTAGGATGAATGCTACGTGGACGATTTGACCTAATGTGCTCCTAATCACAAGAAAAGAGCTATAAATAGAAATAGTACTGCCAAAGAGAAGAGTTCGGCTTTTAGCATTATTTTTAACTTAGACTTAGTCCATTATCGATATCTCTTTAGCGGTCTTCAGACCTTATCGATTTTTGGAGAGAAGAACTTGCAGAAGGAAGAAACTTCATTGAAGGCTAGAATAGAAAAGACGATTCTTGCAACTTCTTTTGTGAAGCAACAGAATTCTGCAGCTCCTTTAGAGTTCCTTTTTTTTCAATACATTTGTTGTTTTTAGTTATTTGTTTGCTATCTTTTAGACTTTGTAGAATGAACTAATCACCTTTAGGTGAGGATTAAGGGCAATGGTATTGAATTGATTTGGAACTGAAGTAAATCTTGTAGAGTTGAATTGTTTTAAGGGTGTTCTATAATGCTTAATGTTTATGCTACTGGCCAACACGCATGAGTACCTTCTTTATGTTTCGGGAGAAAATAGGAGAAGTAGGTTCCTTTTAAAACACATTAGCCGTTAGGTTAGGTTAGCGGCTGACTAAGTGAGGAGGTTAGTGATAATCACTCACTTAATGCACAAAAACAACTCGGTTAATTGATATACATTAATGGAAGTTAACTTAAGATAATTGGAAAATTTTGGAGGATTCAGAGACTATTGTTGTGTGATTCAATCTTTCAATTCTTTTGCTTCAGCATTTTATTTCAAGGAAAATAGCATTATACCTTAATCTAAACCTATTCAATCATACTGTTACAATCCAAAAGCATTTTATTTACTTTGTCATTCATTTTATTTCAGCATTAGCTACAAAAAAACTCATGAATCAATTATCCTTGTTATTCTTTGAATTCACTAAGAGATTGAGTTTGAGTAGTTTAAAATCTAACACTAATCCCTGTAGAGACGATATAAATACTTATCACTTGTTGCTGACTGTGTACACTTGCACATTATTAGTGTGGTTATTATTATAATTTTGAGCCTCATTATCACAAGAAACAAATTTTTGGCGCTATTGCTGGGGATTAGTTTGAATGTTGACTTATTCGAACTTGATTCTTTTGGTGAATTGGAGCTTTATTTACACTGATTCAATTTCTTTGTGATTGCAGTAACTGATGTATGAACAATTATTTTTTATTTGGAATTTGAGTTTGATCTAGAAATCGAAAGGACTTTCAGGAGAAGAAGAAGAGAGTTAAGGAATAGAGTGAATCCGATGGATCAACAACAACAACATATACCTTTTAGAAACCTTGTAGAGATGAATAAACAACCAAACAGAGGAAGAGTTCAATTACTAGAGTAGCCATACAATAGCAAATTAGACCAGTGGAACAAATTGAAAACCCTATTCTTTTAGCCAATGACAAGGAGAGAGTCATCAGAGACTATGTAGTCCCATGTTCGATGAACTAAATCAGAGGATAGTTAGGCCAAAAATTCAAGTAGCAAATTTTGAGATGAAACCTGTTATGTTTTAGATGTTGCAGATAGTACGTCAGTTTCATGGCTTACATGCAAAAGACCCACATTTGCACTTGAAGGATTTTCTGGGAGTAAGTGATTTATTCGTGATCCAAGGAGTTTGTAAGGATGCTTTGAGATTATCTTTGTTCCCCTATTCCTTGAGGGATGGAGCAAAAGTATGGTTAACTACTTTTGCTCCAAGATCCATCACCACTTGGAATGAATTGGCAAAAAAGTTTCTAATTATTTTCCACCTACTAGGAATGCCAAACTTAGAGTTGAGATTGTATCTTTCAGGCAATATCGAGATGAACTTTTTAGTGATGCTTGAGAAAGGTATGACAAAATCCTTAGAAAGTGTCGTCATCATGGTTTGCCTAACTATGTTCAACTTGAGACGTTTTACAATGGGTTAAATTTAGCCATACAGAGCATGGTAGATGCTTAAGAAAATGGTGTTTTACTGTCAAGAACTTTCAATGAAGCATATGAGATTTTGGAAACGATATCCACAAATAGTTGTCAATGGTATGATGCAAGAATAAATCCTAAAGAAGACCTCAAGGAGGAATAAAAGTAGATGCGTTAACATCCATTAGGGCAGACATAGCTTCTCTGATATACATGATCAAAACTCAACCTTAGGAAATGTTCTACTGTAGAACGCTATTGTGAATCAAGTCATGATAGAGTCATATGTCTTTTGTGGAGAAGGGCATACTTATGAGTTTTGTCCCAGTAATCTAGCATCAATTTGTTACATAAGCAGAAATAATTCTCATTCTAACTCCTACAATCCTGGGTGGAGAAATCATCTCAATTTCTCTTGGAGTCAAGGGGGCAATCATTAGGACCCTCCAGTACAGTAGAAGAAAAATTATCCACCTAGATTTGGGCAGTAGAATCAACAATTTGTGTCGTAGTAGAATAGGCAGTTGCCCCAGCAAAACTCTTGCATTTGGTTCAAAAACCTGATGAAGATGTATATGGCTAAGAACGATGCTATTAATTAGAGCCAATAAGCTTCGTTGGGGAATTTGGAAATTCATATTGGACAATTGGCAAGTGAATTAAAGACTCGACCTCAAGGGCAACTTTCTTCTGACACTTAAAATCCTAGGAGGGAAGGTAAAAAGCAAGTGCAAGCAATAAAACTTAGAAGTGAAAAGCCTCTGGCTGCATTAAGCTCTTTGCCCCAGCAAAAAAGTGTGAATCAGAATTCTGCTCCTCAGTAAGAGAGTGTGAGCAGTGAGGTGAGAATTATAGAAACAATAGGAGAAAGAGAAAAAGCAGAGGAAGTTCCTTGAACAAACCCTATAGAACCTCAGAGATCCACTATTGTTATTCCTTTCAAACCTCCACCACCTCCCTATCCACAAAGACTCAAGCCAAAAACTCAAGAGGTACAGTTTAAGAAATTTTTAGAGTTTTGAAACAACTTCATATAAACATACCGTTGGTGGAAGCTTTAGAGCATATGCAAAACTATGTAAATTCCTTAAGAAGATTCTGACCAAGAAGAAGAGGTTAGAAGAATAAGAGATAGTAGCTTTGATTGAAGAGTGTAGCGTCATCTTAAAAATGGACTACCTCTAAAGGTTAAAGATTGTGAATCATTTACCATTCTTATTTCGATTGAAGGAAAAGAATTGGAAAGAGCATTATGTGATCTTGGGGCTAGTATCAATCTCATGCCATTATCCATCTAGAAGAAGTTGGAAGTGGGAGAAACGAGACCTACCACTATCACACTTCAATTAGCTGACAAGTCAATCACATATCTTGAAAGAAAGATTGAAGATATTTTGGTGCATGTAGACAAGTTCATATTTCCAGTCGATTTCATCATCTTGGAATATGAAGCTAACAAGGAAGTGTCCATAATCTTAGACCTTTCCTAGCCATAGGAAGAACACTGATCAATCCTAAAAAAAAAGGGGAGTTAACCATGAGAGTGTATGACCAAGAGGTAAAGTTCAATGTATTTGATGCCATGAAGTATCCAGCTGAAGTTGAGGAATGTTCGGTCATGCAATTGTTGGAGGAATTTGTAGAAGATGCATTCGAGACAGAATTGCAGGAGCAACACCTTCAACAATTTGAGGATGGTATGCCCATGGATGGAGAATGTAAGATCAATTATGTTGAGATAACAAATACAGAGGTATGTGAGATTTCATATTATAAGAAATCATTTGAAACTCTAGATTTAAAGGACAAAAAATCTCCACCTATGAAGCCATCTATATTGAGGAACCACCATTGCTTTAGTTGAAGCCCTTACGATCACATTAGAAGTATTTTGACTGGAAAAAAATATTGTCAATTATTATTGCAGCAAATTTACTACCAGAATATAAAGATCGATTAATTCAATTGCTGAAGCAGTACAAAAAGGCCATTAGCTGGACTGTAGCAGATATTCAAGGTATTAGTCCATCTTTTTGTATGCATAAGATCGATTTAGAAGATGAAAATTTCAAGTCTGTAGAACAATAGAAAAGGTTAAATCTGGCTATGAAAGAGATTGTGAAGAAAGAAGTCATCAAGTAGTTAGATGCTGGAATTATTTATCCTATTGCAGACAGTAATTAGGTCAGTCTTGTTCAGTGCGTACCCAAGAAAGAAGGAACGACTATGATCACGATAGAAGCCAACGAACTTATTCCTACTAGGACAGTGATAGGCTAAATGGTATGTATGGATTATAAAAAGCTAAACACAGTTACACATAACGATCACTTCCCTTTGCCTTTTATTGATCAAATGTTTGGATGATTATTCAGGTTATAACCAAATTAGCATAGCCCATGGTGATGAAGAGAAAATTACCTTTACTTGCTCTTACGATAAATTTGCATTTAGAAGAATACCCTTTGGTCTCTGCATTGCCCCAGTAACTTTCCAAAGGTGTATGATGACTATTTTCCCTGATATGATTGAATCAATCATGGAAGTGTTTATGGACGATTTCTCCACTTGTTTAGATAATTTGGGTAAAGTTCTATTTGGTCTTGAATTAAAAAAAAATGTCACTTCATAGTGAAAGAAGGCATTGTTCTAGGCCATAAATTTCTGGAAAAGAAATAGAAATGGATAGAACCAAGATTGGAATCATTAAGAAGATGGAACCACCAACTTTAGTTAAGAGAATTAGGAGTTTCCTAGGCCATACAGGTTTTAACCGAAGGTTCATCAATGATTTTTCTAAAATCTCTAAACCACTTTGCATGTTATTGGAAGCTAATGGATCTTTTGAGTTTAATGCAGATATCTTGAAAGCTTTGCAGGTGTTGAAGAAGGCGATGATCACTGCACTTATCATCTCATCACCTAATTGGAGTTTACCCTTCGAATTAATATGTGATGTGAGTGATAGGTTATTAAATTAGTCCTTTTTTATATTTAATTCTTTTATATTTCAGTTCGATTTCATGCTAAATTATCACATTTTATGATTATTATGATTCAGGTTATGAGTACCGAAATTTGGCTTAAATCGACCTTAATGCACGGTTTTCTTACA
>JAOANK020202826.1:0-16369 GCA_026257165.2 Telfairia occidentalis
GGAACCATGCAAATGGAAAAAAATAAAGAATTACAAGTTTTTTTTTTTTTTTTTTTTTTATGAATTTAGGAAAATTGGAAAATAACTTGATGAATTGATGAAAGTGGAAGTGCAACTCATTGAAGAAGCGTTGAGACGCTTGCAGACACGTTGAAGGCAATCAACCCAAGTGAACAGCATACAACCCCTCAATACTAGCGCAAAGTGAAGAATCTGAACCGCAACAGCAGCGTCGACGTCACAATTTTGGAAGCAAGCACTCAAAGAAAGTTCATACTATCTTGACGCTTCCCTTAGAGCGTCTCGATGCTACCACGATGATTCCATATTTACTAGGGTATAGCGTCGAGACGCTCCCTTAGCATCTTGATGCCATCAAAAGATCTATAAATACATTGTTTTGCAGCATTGTGAGGACTTATGACCATTTGGAGAGAGAATACCTTTGAGATTTCAGGAGTTTACTAAATTAAAGGGCAAGGAGATTTATTTGGAGCGTAGAAAAGAATTTTTTGAGGCTCGAAACATGGAGATCGATTTGGGGACGAAGGATCAAAGCGTCGTGATTAATTTCTTCTCCTTTCCCTTGACTTTTTGTTATCTATCCATGAGTTTTAGTATGATGATTTTGATTTTTATGTTGAACATGTGTAGCTAAACTCTTAGGTCTAGGGATTGATATAGCCACTTGTTTTTTATAAGTTTTATTAATTGACAAGTTTAATCTTTCATTTATTCTATTTTTGCATTCATGTGCATATTGCTTTTAATCTCTTGATCACAGATTAATTGGTTATTGATCTGAATCTTTCATTGGTTGAGGAGGTTTAGCTTAGAACTTGATTGCATGACTTAAGTAGTTCTAATATTGAGAGATTTAGGATTACTTGAGAAGTGAATAATATAATTGAATTTCATACCTTTGCTTGTTATAGGAATTGAATAGAGATATTAATTTCTTAATTAGTAGAGAGATTAAATTGTATGCCGGAGAAACAATTTATGTATGAGTATTCTAGACTTATAGAATTTTGTGTTGGTTTATTTTTTTTATTAAAGTAATTAATTGACTTATAATGAGTCGGTGAAATCAACTTCCTATGACCCTTTTCTCTCTGATTTCCTCACCTTATTGTTTTTAGCACTCTTTTTAATTGACATAATTTCATCTTGTTGGTTTTTCTAAATAAAGTTGGACGTTAGTATTTGTGGTAATTAATTGAACTAGAAACCTAATCCTAAGGACGATACTTTAAATCTCTTACACTATATTAAAACTTGATTCCATACACTTGCAGGTGGGCAATTTCTGCTGCAAGGTATCCTTGCATCGTCCCCATCCCGCTTTTTTTAATAATCAATTTTATTAATTATATTATTATTTAAATAATATAATATTACTTTTTATATAATAATATAAAAAAAAATCAATTTTTACTCACAAACTTGTTAAGTTGTATCAATTTTCACCCTGAACTTTTAATTTTATTAAATTGGACCCTAGACTTAGATTGTGTTGCAATTTCAACTCTTTATTTAATTTAAGTTAATTCACACAATAATTTAAATAAAAAATAATTTAAAAATCGTTATGAACTCACTAATTTCAATAAAATCATGTTATACAAAATTTAATTTGATTAATGCACAAATTAATCATTAAATAACAGTTCATGAAAACTAAAATATTTCAACAAAAGTACAGCTCTGATATTGCTATTCTTTGAAATCCGATCAATTTTGTATCATATATATGTTTTATAATTCATTGAATGTATTTAAGAATATGTTTTTTTTATGATGTTTCAAATAAAAATTTATTTTGATGGTAAAAATTACAACACTTTTTCAAGATTAAGATTGCAACACTTATCTAAGTTTGAGGTGCAATTTGAAAAAAAAAGTTTAGAGTATTACTTGATATAACTTAACAAATTTAGAGATAAAAATGATTTTTTCTCTAATATAAATAATTATAATGTAAGCATAATGTAATGTATTATTTAAAAAAAATTTACAAATCGGGGATGGGAATCCCCGTGGGGAATCTGAGAAATCTCTATCCCCTTCCCATTTCCAAATTGTGAGGACATAAGTGGAGATGGGGATCAAAATTTTCTGCAGAGCTGAGGATACAAAATGCATCTCCAGCCCCACCTCGCTTCGTTGCCAACCCTAGATATATGACTTAACTGATTGAGTTATGTTTATATTGGCATAATATTAAAATTTTGTTATATTATTTTCTTAGTGGGGCTCAAATATAGCATGTTACTCAATTTGGGCCCTAGATCCTTTTCTAGTTGAAACACTTTAATGACCATCTATTTTACATTATTCAATTTTACTTTCATATTTTAACCATTTTTTATTACAGAAATTGTACTGGGAGATTGATATTTCAACTCCCTTTTCGCAAAAGTCTCCTTGTTAAAAAAATTACACTTTTAAATTTCCTAATTTTTTTTATTGTATCGCTTTTATCAAAATACCATTCATAATGAGATCATTTATTTTTTAAAAAATTAAATCTCTTTTTTTATCTCTAGATTTCGATTAATGTCATCATTAATTGAAAATTTTCCAATTTTGTTATCTTTTTGTTTAAATTAATTACTAATTATTATTTTGTTAAAAATCTCTAAAATCGTGTAACCAATTAGATTTTTTCTCTAAATTTCACCTTGTCTTCTCCTAGTATTTCATTTTTTTCGTGCGACAGGTTTCCTTCTCCAATTTTTTTTGTAACTTTCTGCATTTTTCTGCAAACTTTTCACACCATCCTTTTACGTGCAGTAGGTTTCTCCAACAGTGTCCTACAATTCATTGTTATTTCATTATTTTTCATCTTTTCACGTTGGCTATTTCTTGTATGTTTTTTTTTCCAGTTTTTCATCATCGTTTTTTTTTTCGTCGCCGCCATTGTGTTTCAACTCCCAATCTTTCAAGTTGTTCACACTTTTACAATTTTCATTAGTATATTTCTTTCGTTTAGTTCTTCTTTTAAATTCTATTTTGTAAATTACGAATACTGAATGAAGCAATATTTTATGTCATTCTTCTTGTTTTACAATTTACATTTACAACTATTGACAACTTTGATTTGTTTTCATCTAATATATATCATTCCTATATTATGTATACCTGCAAATCTCTTATCACTCACCTGTACATTATGTACAATAGTTTTATATAACATATATTATATATATATATTACTTGAATAAGTTCTTTATTCTCCCTCTCATGTTTTTGTGTCCAATATATGTTTCGTATGTTGTAAATATTGCACATCCACATTAATTCATATGCCAAATTTTCTTTATATACCACATGTAGTTATCATACTTGCACGTTAACTTTCTATATTTTCATACAAATAGTCTTTTAATTTCATATGATTCTTCACTTAATAATTTCATACATTATGCATTCATAGTTTGAAATTTTCCATATATATCACTTATGTATTTGTCAAACCAGTGATTTAACAAACCAGAATCTCAGTTTATATTTTTTTCAATAGTTTTAGTAATTTGTCATACTCTGTATTATACATTGCCATTACAAAATGTGGGATTTCACACATTTTTATCTACTCTATATTCGAACTCAATTTATAAATTTTTCATGTGCATTCTGAATATTTCAAACTATGAATGCATAATGTAGCTTTCAATTTAATATAGAATTAGTGAACATTCAAACTGAATATGAATAATATACCCCATAATTCTAAGATTAATTATTTCCAACCTCGCATGAGCTAGAATTAATTATTTCTATCTTCTTCTTTTTTGATCCTTCAACTTTTTTCGGATTGTTTAGTATTTGATCATTATCCTTCCAGTATTCTTGTTTTCAGTTTTAATTTTCACCATTTTTCTTGTTGTCATGTAGAATAATTTGATTAAATATAAAATTTCAAGTATATATATTTCGTTGTGGGGAAAATCCAAAATTTAATGTCGGGGGCACAAATTTCTATCAATATTTTTTTTTTAGTTAAGAAATTGCTAGATTAAAGGATCGAATCATCAACCTATGTGATGGTAGCAAATGGCTTAATATATTTTTAGATACGTTAATATAAAACATTCACATTAAGTAATATTGGTCACATTCTTATAAAAGAAATGTAATACTAATTACTCAACTATAATAAACTATTATGTATGATATTAATATAAATTCTAGTAAATACGACTTTTTATATACTGAATTTGATATTAATTTGTTAAAATATATATATATATATATATATGATCAAATTATTTACATAAATATTCTAAAAATAAGGTTAAATTACAAATTTAATTATTTGAACTTTCAGATTTGTGTAAAATAGGTCTCTAAACATTAAAAAGGGTCAAACGGGTTTGTGAATTTCAAAAGTGTCTAATAAGTTCTTGAATATTTAATCTTGTATCTAAAAATACACTTTTTGTCCCTAAGTTTGAGAGTAGGTTTCTATTTGGTCTTAAGTTTCAAAATCTGATAGTTTAGTCCCGAACCTTTAGAAAATAGTTCTAAAAGGTCCCTGAAGTCAAACTATCACTCATGAAATGCTAAAGTGAAAGTTTGAGAGACTAAGTGACATGGTGATGTGTTAATTTTAAATGACGTGAAATTAAAATTTTAATAAAACAAAAAGTATTTCATGAGTGATAATTTGACTTCAGGGACCTTTTAGAACCATTTTCTAAAGGTTAGGGACTAAACTGTTAGATTTTGAAACTTAGAGACCAAATAGAAATCTATTCTCAAACTTAGGGACCAAAAGTGCATTTTACCAAAGGATTTTTACAATATATATATATATATAGTTTTTGAAAAACTCACCTTTGGAATGTCACAAATATGATAGATCAAAGAAGGACTCCACATGATCTTCTAAACTATCCTCGATCTACTAGAACTGGTGTGTGGGCACCTTTTTGGGAGAACTTAGATGAAAACTAATTTTCTTCTTGCTCTTGGGAGGGGAGGGAGGAGAGAGAGGCAATAACTTACTTCATCAAGGTTTGACCATAAATTTCTTATATAGGGCCAAAACCCTACGGGCTTTTGTTAGCTTTATGAGCTCCAATCATACTGTATGTTTTGATGATAACAAATAGTTGAAATTTATTGATGATTAGTGTTTTTAAGTATTCACAGTGTAGAGCTCGAAAAGACGATTTCAACGCATTTTGAATCGCTCAAATCAGACATTAGACGAAGAAGTTATCATCAAAAGAAAATTGAGCGAAAGTTAGAAACTTTGGCACGCGCGTGACGCAAAGGTTCACCGTTGTTCCAGCACGAGTTCGAGTCCTACCAAACACTTTGATGCTTCCATTTTCTTGCCATTTTATTTGAAAGAAACTAGCCGTTATGCTTTCCTTTTCCATCTTTTTAATCTCAACCATTCATCATCTTAACCTTGATCTAATGGCCAAATTAATTCCAATTTTGATATTCTTTTTATTCAAAATTATCCTATAAATTCCTACAATCTTTCTCCTCCAATAGACAACCATTCTTACTGAATTTTTTCTCTCCTAAGCCTCTATTGCTAACCCTCTCCAAAGTTCAAAGTGTTATTTTGTGTGAGAGATTTATTTATTTTTGAGAGATTAAAGTAGATTATTTTGAGTGTAAAATTGTGTATCTATTGTGAGAGTTTTTAGTTTTGTGGGTTTCAAATTTCATTACTTTAATTTGGGATTTTGTAATAAGGTGTGGGAGCACCTTGGGATTGTGAGAGTGGTTTAATCCTGAACCAGAAAAAGGATTTGTAGTGGTTTGATCCTGAACCCGTTAAAAGGATCGATAGTGCTTTGATCTTGAACCCGGTAAAAAGATCGGTATAGGTTGGATCCTGAACCTGCAAAAGGATTGGTAGGAGCTAAGAGTGATTGAACGGTTTAGTTCTCACCCATAAGAGAGCTGTTGCAGTAAAATATCCAAGAAGTTTTGGAGAGTGGAGTAGGAATTTCCGAACCACTATAAAACTTCTGGTGTCATTCTTCTCTCTATACTTTTTAAATTTCTGTTGCTGAATTATTTTGTTGATTAGAACGCATGCTTAGCTAAATCGTTTTACATCTCTAATTAATTTTAGGGTGCTTATTAGATTAATTTTAATTATATTATTTCTGTCTAAGTTGATCGAAAAAGTTTTAATTTTTTAAGCAACCCTATGCACCCCTCTCTAGTGTTGCCATACGATCCTACAACTTTTAATTTAATTATGAAAATTAAAACTTTTTTTAATTTTCATAATTAATTGTTTAGGTCTCATCTCATGAGTTTGGGTTCACGACTCTTCCATGGACCCTAACAATCATGCCCTATTGGACTTCCAAACCAATTGACTCATTTCATATGTAATTGGGCATGGTTCAACTATCCAATTGGACTTTCAAAGTGCAATTAACCCAATTTCTAATTAATTAATAACAAATCTAATTTATTATTAATCGGCCAATTAATTATTCTCAATTTGTAATTAGTAATAAATCTAATTTATTATTAATATCCAAATTGTAATTAATTAATAATAAATCTAATTTATTATTAATATCCAATTAAATAATTCAACTAAAAATTAAATAATCCTTATTATTTAATTTTCTCCAAATTAATTATTCATTGCAAAGGTAACAAGGTAGCAAGCGGACCTTATGGACCTAGAGCTTTGAGCTCCAATGGTTAAGATCAGTTATTCAAACTCTTCAACTAACTAATCTCATCATTAACCCAAGATAACTCCACTATAAATCTGAGGTTGCACTCTCACATTATAGATGAGTTATGTTCACAAATATAACCATAACAGTTCATTTGATCCTTCACAAAGTGACTCGTGGTTCTAGTTAGATAAAATTATCATTTTGCCCCTAGCCCCACCTCTTACTCTCCTTAAGTATGACTGGTTCTCTAATGAATACCCTTTCATAAACCTCATCATGGGAAAATCCTTCCTAGAGTATCAAGAAGACAGATACCCTATTATCCAAGTTCTAAATCAGCACATTAAGAAAATCATTTATATACATACTCAATATGGAGAAGTGCACACTTTGCACTTTCCTCTATTGAGCGACTGTGAATTCCATTTGTGTAGAAATGTTCCCAGCTTCCTAATTGAATGCATTCCTAAGACACTAGACTTATTTAGTGAATATATAAGTCACTCTCACCACGCTGCTTAAAGAACACACCCATATAGGCAGGAGTTCATAACACATTTAGGATTTAGATCAAATGACCTATGGTCTTCCTAGTGATGAGTTTGCATTTTCTTTCAAAGGTATTATAAGAAATGTGCAGAACACATCGTGGTCCAGTCTTATGAAATCCGATTGCATATGATACCTCCACTCACATGTCACCACATGAACAATTCAGATAAAACCATTTGTAACAATTACAAAGTGGACCGTATCAACAGTGTACCAAAATAAGGTTCCCAACCCTAGACCATTTAAGTCACTACTCTTAAACTTGATCCTCTCGTATGTCTGATACATATCAAGTTTAAGAACATATATGGTGGATAAGGAGCGATTAAACATTGAATGTTGCTAAATTGAGACGATGCACAAATATTATTTAAGTCTATCGTATTTACATCATTAAGACATCATGCGCTTAGGGTATAAATCCAAACAGAGATACCATGGCTCTTCAACTTACAATAGAAGTTAAACTACAAGAAGCAACAAGAATTATGGAAGGGATATGAACCTTGCACTCTTCACCACTTCTGGCCAAATGAGCTATTTGGCAACAGTTGGTATCCAGTTACCTGAAGCTCAATGTAAATGTCTTTTGGGCTGACGTGATTGGCATAGGAGGACTTGGTTGGATTGTTCATGACTGCAATGAAAAGTTATATGTGTTGATCATAAAACAATATATAACTAATGGGCGAAAAAGATCTTGGAGAATGGTGATACTTGAAGTTTTGAAGGGGATGCAGGTCGAGTCAAACATACCCTTGTAGTTGAAATTGTTAACCTACAAGTGTATGAAGTCAAGTTTTCATATAGTGTAAGAGATAAAAAGTGTCGTCTTCAGGATTGGGTTTCTAGGTCACTTAACTACCATAGCTACAATTGTTCAGTTTTATTTAGAGAGTAATCATGATGCAATTAAGTGAATTAAATAAGCAACAAAAGCAGTAAATGTGAGAGAAATCTATGATAAAAGGTCCTAGGAAATTGATTTCATCAACTAGTCATACAAGTCAATCAATTAATCAAACCAAGACTGAACGATCAATTATTCTATAGATCAAGAACACACAATTTATAACTACCTCTCTTGAGCAGAATTACGTCTCCTTGCTAATTAGGAAACTAATATTCCTATTCAATTTCATTAACGAGCAAAGACATTAAGTCTCATTTTTTTTAATGTCCTCTAAAGCAATCCTAAATCTCTCGCTCTTAGAACTACATCAATCATGCATTCAAGTTTTAATCTGAACCACCTCTCCTGAGCGTAAGATTTAGATAAAAAAAACATTTAATCAGTGATTAAGAGATTAAAAGCATTAAGCACATAAACACATGAATAGGATAATTGAAAGTTCAATCTAGGCAAATTAATAAATCAAACTCATGATATCCAGTGGCTCAATCAATTCCCAGAACTAAGAGTTTAGCCACTCATGTTCAAACAAAAACAACAAACTCTAATGCTAAAACTCATAAGAAAACTATAAAGAGTAAAGAGAAATAAGAAAAATCAAATATGGTGTGTCAATCGTCATTCCTCGAAGTAATCTGGATGATTTGGAGCCTTAAAAATTCCTTTTCTCAGCTCCCTAATGGTCTCTTTGCCCTCCAAATTTGGTCGAAAAGGCAAACTGTCAACTTTTCAAATTTGGTCGAAAAGGCAAATTGTCAACTTTTCTCTCCCAAATCCCCCCTGGCAGTGCAAACAAACTCTACTTTATAAAAAAAAATATCGCGGTAGCGCCATAACACAACAATATAGCGCCGCGGCATTGCCCGTAATTTTGACGTGATAAAGTTAGTAGCATCATGGCGCTACCTTCTCTGACATTGACAATTAAGCTTGTTTAAGGTGCCATGGCGCTATCTGGTGGCGCCAAGGTGTTATACTCTTGGGTTTTACCTCATTGTCTTATTGAAGGTGTCTTGGGATTGCTGCTCAAGACACCAAGGTGCTAATTGTTATGATTCTATTCTTTGGAATTTGATATTTTCTTACAATAGCTCTAAAAATCATCTAATGCATCCCAATTCTTCAATTCTGCAAAAAATAATCTCGTGTGGATAAATCTGGTAAATTCAATAAAAAAAACTAACAAAAACTAAGTTATTACTATCGTAAAATATAGCCCACAAAGCTATCAATCTTTCATTGTGGAATCTAGTTCATTGTCCTCTGATCTGGGAATATATGTGAAAGAAATTTGAATTTGACAGTTGACTTTCTCTCTAGAGGTGTCATGTCTTCTGGGCACTCTAAAATTTTGGAAGATCGTCTTCTCCGCCTGAAGTCGATTCCCTAATTAGAGAGGAGATGAGTTAATGTTTGCTTTACTTCTATTTACTTTAAAAAGAAAAACATTCTCACTCTTTGATATACTAGTTTTATTAGCATGTGTCATATTGTGCGTGTAGTATTTTTTGAAGTATATTTGAATACATAATTAAATAAATGCTAGAATAAATTTAATTATATTTCTAATAAAATAAGTTGTTAAAAATAGTATAACATGAAGAATATCTTAACAAATTTGAATTTACCAAATAGAAAAATAACATTGATTATAAAAAGAAGGGTAAAATAAACTTTTGGTCCCTAAGTTATAAAATAGGTTTCTATTTGGTCCCTAAGTTTCAAAATTTAACAGTTTAGTCCCTAACCTTTAGAAAATGGTTCTAAAAGGTCTCTGAAGTCAAATTATCACTCATGAAATACTGTTTGTTTTATTAAAATTTTATTGTTTAATAAAATTTTAATTTAGTAACGTTATTTAAAATTAACACATTACCATGTCACTTAGTCTCTCAAACTTTCACGTTAGCATTTCATGAGTGATAGTTTGACTTCAGGGACCTTTTAGAACCATTTTCTAAAGGTTAGTGACTAAACTGTCAGATTTTGAAACTTAGAGACCAAATAGAAACCTACTCTCAAATTTAGGGACCAAAAGTGTATTTTACCACAATCAAAAGTAGTCATTGCGATTTGCATTTTCTATTCAATGCGCTCGCTTCCACTACGCTGGGTTCTAGATCAGATCCGGGTAATTTTACTACAATTGGTATCAGATCGATCTTTGGCATTTTTGATTAAAAGATTGGTGGGAATTTTTTTTTTGAGAATATTGTTTTCTTGATTTTGTATATGATATGTGAATTGTTGGTTTGCGAATTTGATTAATTAAACATATTTGTTTGGCATTAATTGTCTTTATTTGATTAGATCAAATGTGAAGCTAGAAAAGGCTAGGATTTTTTTTGTAATTGTTATGATCAAATTGTTGTAATTTTGGAGATATTTACTGCAATTGGCTCCAAGAAGTTGTCGTATGTGAAATTCAGATTGTTGAAAAACCATGGAAGAAAATTGAGATCTTTTAGCTGTTGTTTTCCTCTTATTTGGTTAATAAAAAGAAAAAAAAAACTGCATCAACCCTTTGGTGCTGTATATGTTGGCCGACGGTGGGAATTTGTACTAGTAGGAAGTTGTTTGTTAAAGTTAAAAAACAAAAAATTGAAGCTTCTACGAAAGCTGTGTCAACATATATTATTATTATTATTATTATTATTATTATTTTTTAATTCTAGCGATAAGCTTCTCGAGGATTTCAACTATAGTGGTCATAGGGCGGCAGCTATATGTTCTACTTGTAGAGAAGGGAAAAAAGAGAAATTTTGGGTTTTGGAAACCCTATTTTTTTGTGGGCCCGAGTCGAAGAAATTGAAAGCCAAGATATGTCTTGGTTATTAAAATTATGTAATTTTAATTTATGTTCAATTTCTTAAGATATGCAGAATATGCTGGTCAAATTTGCTTTTAATTATTTATTATTATATGTTTGATATAGTTTTAAATAATTTAATTATGCATGTGATGTTGGTAGGTTATTAATTTAGTAATCTATTTGTGTTAAATTCCTTTCTATTATGGATAGATTTTGTGATGAATTCTTCGAATTATAATTAATTTGATTCAGGTTATGAAGTATCAAAATTTGACATAACTCGACCTTGAAGCTCGATTTTTCTTTTATGGAGGGGGTCTATACATTTAGGAGGAGAGTTTGACATTTTAAAAGTCAAATATGGTTGGAACTTCTTCCCCGTTTTGTGGAACTACTTACCTAAGTTTAATTCGATTTATTATTTTTTTTGAAAGCTTATTTTTTTGTTATTAGTCAAGCTATTTTTAGCCTCTCATTGGCCTATAAAAGGAGGGCTCCAGGCATTGTAGAAAACACACCAAGAAGCTGAGAGTAAACAATTGGAGTTCCTTGACGAATCTTCTCATTTTGATCGAGTTCGATCTTAGTCACCATGAGTGGCTAGTTTTTCATTTCTAATTCAAGGGTTAGCTAATTCCAATTCCAATTGTAAATTTTTGAGGCTTTAATTCTTTATATAAATTTTCTTTAAATTCAAGAAGTCTTTATTTCTTGTTCTGAATTTTTATGAATGATTATTATTAATTAAATTGGCGTCTTAATTTAATTTCAATCATTCTACCGCTATCCATGAATTTGTGATATTCGTTATTGCGAATGAATGAAATAAAATAGCAAAGAGTTGGCTTATGTGTGTATAAATGTGACTTTCACTTTTATATAGCTTGCATAATAGACTATGGGAAAATAAAGAAATAAAATTAATTAAATTGTAGCTATCTTGGTTAATTAATTTTGGTTTAGTCATCACAATGTTCTTAATGCTATCTTTCAATTGATATAGAACGCTATTGTGTCCAATTAGTTTATTGATAAGAATTGACTTGGATGCTGGGTTTGAGTCAATGAAATTATGAGAATTTATACTTGTCGCACTATCGTGTCTAGTAGACTAAGTTCTTGAATTGAAAATTTATAATTTTAAGCCTATGATCAAATTACAATTAGATGAAAAATTCACCATTGGATTGGATATTCGGTAAGATCTACTCTCATTTCTTTTGGCTTTTATTACTTTGAAGATCTATGCATGATGAAGGGTGCCGATCATAAAAGAACAAGGCTTGGAGCCATGAACCACGAAATGAAGTCTATGTACTTCATTTCTCTTTGGATCTTGAAGTTTCCAAGAGGAAAAGGGGATGCGACAGAAGGTAATGACCTTCGATAACATGACTTGTGGCAAATAATTAAAGCTCATGAAGATTGTCTTCATTGTTATCATGTTAGAGTCACTGACAACCTTTTGCATGTTTGTCTAATACTTTGACTATGTGATTTGGTAAATGGACATCAAAATAATTATTTCCCGAATGACAGTCTTGAAATAAGCATTTATTTGATGCATCTAGAGGGTGAGATTGTTCCTAAACCATAGAAAATTGTTTGCTAGTAGCAAATGCACAAGTTAGTGAACTTGTGCAAATGCATAAGTTCAGAAACAATAAAGTTTGATAGAGTATCAAAACGTATGGCTAAGATTCAAGGTTGATAAAATATTGTATTGACAAGTAAATATCAACCAAATATAGTTATTTTTTTTAAGTCTTTACATCAAATTGATACATTGAGATGATGTAATATTATGTAAAGAAGTGGTTTACAAATGGATTTCAGTTAAAATTAGGATAAGATCACTAGGTTGCAATGATAGTTAGCCTTAATTATTTTTTTTGAAAAAGGATTATAGACTAATACATAAGAATTGGATTCTTATGAAATACACTAACATGAACACCTAAAGGAAATGATTTATGAAAATTCATGTTGGAATTCATGCACTCACTTTATGCTCAAAACCATAGTATGGAGATACGTCGGGCAAAGTTGTGTTGCCGAGCTTATCATAATAGCTTAGCTTGTGAAGCTGCTGGAATAGTTGTATGGCTATTCAAGTTCTCAAGTGATTTGGAAGTGTTCCAAATACTAAATTATTAAGACACTTCATGAGATGTAAAGAGAATAATTTTAAGGAACTTGAAACCAAGAAGCATTTTAGAACAAAAGCATTCTAGTGTTGACCAAAATGAATTTTAGGGGTGAACATGCTGATTAGTTTATAGGCGCTCTCATGGCTAACATGTAAGAGAGTCTAGGATTGCACTTCTCCATATTGAGTGTGTATATAAGTCATTCTCTTCATATGCTGATTCGGGACTTGGATAACAGGGTACCCCCCTTCTTGATACCCCGAGAAGGATTTTTTCATGATGAGATTCATGGAAGACTATCCATTAGAGAACTAGTAGTACTTAAGAAGTAAGAGGTGGGGCCAGGAGCAAAACAGTAATTTCATTCAACTGAAACTACAAGTCATTTTGTGAATGATCAAATGAACTGTTATGGTTATATTCGTGGACATAACTCATCTATAGTGCGAGAGTACAACCTCAAGTTTATAGTGGAGTTACCTTGGGTTAATGATGAGATTGGTTAGTTGAAGAGTGTGACTAACTGATCTTAACCATCGGAGGTCAAAGTTGTAGGTCCATAAAATACCCTTGCTAGTTCGTTGCCTCTACAACGAACAATTCATTTGGAGAAAATTAAATAATAAAGATTATTTAATTTGTAATTAAATTATTTAATTTGGATATTAATAATAAATTAGATTTGTTATTAATTAATTAGAAATTTGGCTAATTGAACTTTGGAAGTCCCACTGGATAGTTGAACCAACTTTATGTCCAATTACATATGAAAGGAGTCAATTGGTTTGGAAGTCCAATAGGGCATGACTCAGTATTAGGGTCCATGGAAGAGTCTATGAAGTCAAGCTCATGAGATGAGATCTAAATAATTTATTATGAAAATTAAAAAGAGTTTTAATTTTCATAATTAAATTAAAAGCTCTTAGGGTTTTGGCTTATATAAGGAAACTTATAGTCAAACCTTGAGAAAGTAAGTCATTACCTCTCTCTCATCCCTCTCCTCCCAAGAGCAAGAAGAAAATTTGTTTTCTTTTAAGTTCTCCCAAAAAGGTGCCCACACACCAGTTTGTAGTAGATCGAGGATGGCTTGGAAGATCATGTGGAGTCCCTCAAACGATCTATCGTCTTTATGACATCTCAGAGGTAAGTTTTTTGAAAACTATTTTTTTGTAAGAATCCTTTTCATCAAAAGTAGCCAATGTGATTTGCGTTTCCTATTCAATGCGCTCGCTTTTGTTGCGTCAGGTTCCGGATTGAATCCAGGTAATTTCCCTACAATCCCCTGATCTGCCTATGAAAAGTCAATGATTCTTAAATTTTCAGATTTGCCACAAAATAAGTATGAAATTCTCCAGATTTTCTTCCTTCAGTGTATTCCATGCCCCATCAAAATGGACAGTAGGTGCCTAATTGTTCTTGAAATTGCAAGGCAAATTATTAGTAGAAATAAACAAATCATTCCATAATCCTTTTGTTACATTGCACCACTAGAATAAGCGCGTTATTATTTCTACAGTCTTTCCACATAGAACATACTACGTCTCAGTTTGAACTCCTCTTTTAATTAATTTGAATGGGTATGAATAAAATCTTGATAGATTCGTCAACAACTAATTTTAATCTTCAGAGGGACCTTTACTTTCCAAAATTCTTTCCATTATCGTCTCTGCATTGCATCACAAGATTAAGACGCCAAATCATTTGACTCATAAAGTAATTTGAGTTTATAAGCACTTTTCACCGAGAAGACTCATTTCTCATCGTATTGCTAGATGACCATATCGTCTATAGGGATACTAGTGGGTGTTGGGATTTATGCCCTAAGCTCGTGATGCTATGTAAGTTATAAGTAGGGAAACTCAAGTATTGTTTTTGCATCTTGTCTTTATTGACATTCAATGGTTTAATCACTCCTAAGCCATCAAATGTGTTCTTAGACTTGGTATAACAAACATACAAGAAGATCAAGTTTATGAGTAATATCTGAAATGGTCCACAGTATATGGAAAGATTGGACACCTTATTGTAGTACACTGTTGATATGGTCTAATTGGTAAATGTTACAATGGTCCTATTCAAATCACTCATGTGTTGACATGTGAGTGGAGGTATCATATACAATGGGATTGCATAGTAGTGGACTGCGATATGCTTGCATCTTTCTTGTAAGACTGTTAAAGAAAATGCAGACACATCACTAGGATGGTTATAGGCTGCTTGATCTTCATCCTGAGTGTGTTATGGACTCTTGCCTATGCAGGTGTTTTATTTGATTCACGTGGGTGAGGGTGACTTGTACGTTCGCCCAATAAACCTACTATTTTAGGAATACATTCAATTGAGGAGCCGAGACATTTCTACACCAGATGGAATTCACTGCCATTCAATAGTGAAAAGTGCAAACTGTGCACTGTTCTGTATTGAGTGTGTATATAAGTGATTTCCTTAATGTGTTGGTTTAGAGCTTGGAAAACAGGATACCTGCGTGCTTGATACCCCAAAAAGAATTATTCCATAATGAGATTCATGGAAGACTATTCATTAGAGACCTATTGGTACTTAAAAAGTAAGAGGTGGGGCTTGAGGCAAAACAATAATTTTGTCAAACTGGAACCACGGGTCACTTTCTGAATGATCAATTGAGTTGTTATGATTATATTCGTGGACATAACTCTTTTACAGTACATGAGAGTGCAATCCTTGGTCTATAGTGAAGTAATTATTGTTAATGGTGAGATTGGTTGGTTAATGAGTTTACCTACTAAGTTTGGCTGTTGGAGCTTAAAGCTGTAAGTCCATTAGGTCCCTTTGCTAGCTTGATAATCACTGCGACAAACATTAAATTGGAAGAAAAGTAAATAATGAAGATTATTTAATTTTAACTAAATTATATAGTTTAGTTATTAATAATAAATTAAATTTATTTTTAATTCATTAATTTTCGGCCAATTGGACTTTAGAAGCCGAATTAGATAATTGGACCAACTACGGGCCCAATTAAAGAGGAAAAGAGTCTCGTTTAGAGAAATTGGAGTAGGTGTACTTTTTTATTCATCCATTTAGATAAATAGCCAATCCAAATTTGTTAATGAAAAATGTTCATTAAATTTTTTCCAACTGGTTTGTACATTTGTTCTTGACCATTTTACCCATTGTAATTATCTCTCTAAATTCAAAATAATTTTTTCTTCATTCTCTCTTCTAGATTCTAACAAATTTTGATTTTCTATTTTTGTTATCTTCTCTCTTTGATTTTTTGTTTTTG
>JAOANK020203242.1:0-16355 GCA_026257165.2 Telfairia occidentalis
ATTAAGTAACTCCCCTACTATTCTATAAGCAAGTGAAGACGTGGGGGAAAAACCCCTACATCTATCGATGTTTTTCCCAATTGGAAAAACAATCTGATAGAATTCTCAAAAATTCTTGCTCTCTCAAATGTTTCTTCTCTCGATCAATTCTCTGCATTTGGGATCTCACAATCCCAGACCGATTCTCCTTGAGAGATGGCGAGGAAACCAATTGGTGGTGTTCTTGAGGATCTTCAAAGGTAAATTTGTTTTCCCTTCACAGTAATTCAATTTTGTTTTTTCTCTTACCCCATCTCAAAGACAAAAAGTAATCAATCGCTTCTGCCATTGGGATTCAATCCCTGCAAATATGTCGCCGATATAACAAAAAAAAACAAAAAAATAGATATAGAGATGTGAATTGTGTTTTGGACGAGGCTTCAATGAGTTAAGCCACGGAATAGGCACAATGTTGATATCACCTGAAGGGGAATTGTTTCCGCTAACTGCTAAGTTATGTTTTGACTGCACACATAACATGGTTGGATATGAGGCATGCTCAATGGGTATTCAAGCTGTCATTAACATGAAGGTCCAGAAACTCTAGGTCTTAGAAGACTCCTGACTGGTAATCCATCAGTTAAGGGGACAATTGGAGATGACGGATGCTAAACTATTAACTTACAAATAGCTCATAATGAAGTTGTCTCAGGAGTTTACTAAGATCACATACAATTCTTTACCAAGAGAAAATAATCAGATGGTAGACATCTTGACTACATTAGCAGTCATGTTTGATGTAGATCTCAATGAAGGAGTACAACTGATCAAAATCAAGAAGTGAGATAGCCCAGCTTCTTGTATGAATATTGAGGAAGAACTGGATGGAAGCCCTTGGTTTCAAGATATCAAGCAGTACTTAAAATATAGGGAGTATCCACATGATGCTTCAGAAAATGATAAACGTACCCTTAGAAAATTAGCAACGAAACTTTTCTTGAATGGGGAAGTACCCTACAAAATTAACTATGGCATGGTACTTATAAGGTGCGTAGACACCACCAAAGCTAACAAGATTATGAGAGAAATCCATGATGGGATCTGTGGGACTCACACAAATGGACATATAATGTCAAGACAAGTCTTAAAGGTCGGCTATTTTTGGTTAACAAGGGAAATAGACTGCATTAAGTATGCAAGAGGGTGTCAAAAGTGCAAGATGTATGCAGATAAAGTTCTTGCCCTATCATCTCAATTACATATTTTAACAGCTCTCTGGCCTTTCTTTATGTGAGGATGGACATCATCGGTCCTATTGATCCTAATACGTCCAATGGACATCGATTCATCTTGGTAGCCATAGACTATTTTACCAAGTGGGTAGAAGCACCTTCTTATCAGGAAGTAACCAAAGGAGTTGTGATCAAATTCATCAAGAATGAGATCATATGCCACTACGATCTCCTAAAACTATAATTTCTGATAATGCGAGAAATTTGAACAATAAATTGATGAATGAACTATGCGAGCAATTTAAGATCAAGCATGTTAACTCAATTCTATATAGACCAAAGATGAACGAAGTAATGGAGAACGCCAACAAAAACATAAAGAGGATTGTGGAAAAGTTATTATAATGTACAGAGCTAGCATGAAATTCCCCCATTTGCACTACATGGATACCGCATATCCATTCGCATGTCAACTGAGGCAACTCCATTTTCATTAGTGTTTGGCAAGGAAGTCGTTCTACCTATTGAAGTCAAAATCCCATCCGTGAGAGTTCTCATAGAAACTAAGTTGGAAGAAGCCGAATGGGTCCAGAATCGCTACGAATAGCTTAACTTCGTAGAGGAGAAAAGATTGGCAGCATTGTGTAAAGGTCAACTCTACCAGAGAAGAATGATGAGGGCTTACTTTGAAAGGGTGCACCTAAGAATATTTAGAGAGGGATATTTAGTCTTAAAACGAATCCTTTCATATCAAAAGGATCACCTAGAAGTAGACTCCAAACTACGACGGACCATCTGTAATGAAGAAAGCCTTCTCGGGAAAGCGTTAATCTTGACTAATATGGATGGCAATGATTTGTTGAGTCCGATCAATTCAGATCATGTTCGAAAATATTTTGCATAAAAGTATAGTACTTTTCTTCTGAAGGCTGGTAGAGTTGCAAAGAACTCAATAAGTGCTAAGGAAAGTTGTACTTCGGCTTCAGTACATTGCTTAAGAGGTTACCCATATTCGTCAATGTCTCTATTCTTGTTCCCTTCCTAAATTTGGAACCTGCCTCTAGATACTCCATTTTACTTCAAGTTGTCATTAAAATCTTATCTCTTTATCAATTAAACCTCTCTTTTTATGATTTCTCTCCCTACAAATGATGGTATGATTGCTTTTATTACCAATACAATTACGAATAAGATTGTGCATGACTACGAGATCTTAATAACAACGATTACAGTTCTAAAACTTCGTACAAAGCACTCCAGAAGTGCGAGGGAGTCAAATAACATTAGTCAATAAGAAGAGTTCAATGAGATGAAAGAAATGTCATTAAACTGAGGCAAAGGTGTCAATATAATAAAATTGTGCACGACTGCGACATCTAAATAACAGTTATTACACTTCTAATAACTTCGTAAAAAGAACTTCAGAAATACGAGGGAGTCAAAAAACATTAGTCAATAAGAAGAATTTTGATGGGATGTGAGAAATGTCGATCAAACTGGGGCAAATATGTCACTATACTAGGAGGAACAATTCGAGATCATCAAAGATAATGATTTTCAATGTAGTTTGCTTTGTGTCTTCAAGGTCTTACTTGTGACCTTTCAAAATAGAGGAAAAGAGATGAAAGAATAAAAAAGATGTAAAAACGAAGTGTAGTGGTTGAGCTATTTTGAAATTCCAAAATTCGTCACATTAAAATGATTTTGTGAAAAAGTTTTAGCTTAAATTTTATATCTACATCAATCCCTTAAGTCAGATCATGCATTTTCATTCATACGAACTCCCAAATTGTTTGCAAAATGCTTTAAGAGACTTTTTTTAAAATTCTTTTCGGTTAAATCGAACTTAATCCAAGATTGAGGTCGAAGCCTATTTCAAGTTCAGGTCCGTTCTTTTTATCTCTTTCGGTTAAATCGAACACAATCTAAGATTGAGGTCGAAGCCTATTTCAAGTTCATGTCCGTTATTTTTTATCTTTTTTGGTTAAATTAAACCGAATTCAAGATTGAGGTTGAAGCCTAGTTCAAGTTCAGGTCCATTCTTTTTTGTCTTTTTCGGTTAAATCGAACCAAATCCAAGATTGAGGTCGAAGCCTGTTTCTAGTTTAGGTTTGTTATTTTTATCTCTTTTCGGTTAATCAAACCTAGTCCAAGATTGAGGTCGAATCTTGTTTCAAGTTCATGTTGGTTCTTTTTATCTCTTTTCGGTTAAATCAAACTTAATTTAAGATTCAAGTCGAAGCCTATTTCAAGTTTAGGTCCATTTTTTTAATATTTTCGATTAAATCGAACTCAATCCAAGGTTGAGATCGAAGCTTGTTTCAAGTTCAGGTTCACTCCTTTCATCTTTTCGGTTAAATCGAACCCAATCCAAGAATGAAGTCAAAGCCTATTTGAAGTTTAGGTCTGATTCTTTTATCTCCTATGGTTAAGTCAAACTCAGTCCAAAATTATAGTCGAAGCCTATAGTGAGCAAAGGTACAACATATTTACTCACATAGTCAAAAGCAAACACAATGGTTTGTTTGAGACAGAAGCCCCTCTAATAAACAAATCTTTGCCTCCCCAATACTTTGTCTTTATCCTTTGTCTACCCTTTTAGTTCTACAAGGATACACAAAGGGGTAAACTGTACAAACCGTAATTGGTTCGGCTCAATTTTGATTTTAATAAAAATAAAAAAATGAAATTTATGAGTTAAAAATTAAAATTAATTTCGCTTTCGGAAAAACATTTGGTTTATAATTTGAAAAATGTTTTAGACATAATCTGTTTTTTTGAAAAAAAAATGATTTTGAAATTAAGTCAGGCTTTTTAATTCAAAATAAATCAAATTTTACAAGGTTGAAATCTAAATTTTGTTTTAACAAATAATTTTCATTTTTTTTAATATCAAAAATGAATTTTAGGAATTGCAAAATCATTTAAAATTGATTTCTCGTTACGACTATTTGGGTTTCAAAATCTTTTTGATAACCTATTTTTAAAATTCCAGAAATTACTTTGATTTTAAAAAGAATCAAAAACAAATTTTAGAAATTGCAAAATCGTTTGATTTTCAGTTACTGTTTATTTGGTTTTAAAATCTTTTGGTAACCTATTTTTAAAATTTTGGAAATTACTTTGATTATGAAAAGAATCGAAATGAATTTTGGAAATTGTAAAATCGTTTTAAATTGATTTTGAGTTACAGTTTATTTCGTTTTTAAAATCTTTTGATAACTTATTTTTAGAAAATTTTGAAATTGCTTTGATTTTGAAAAGTATAAAAAATGAATTTTGAAAATTGCAAAGTTTTTTAAAATTGATTTTCGGTTAAGCTTAATTCGGTTTTTAAAATAATTTTTTTTAAAATTAATGTTTTTAAAATTGAGTTTAATTATAATTTTAGATTCACCTAGACCCTATAAATAGAGATGAAAATGAACGGAAAGGGGCAGTAAGTTTTTGTTTGGAAATAAATTCTGATTTAGGTTTTTTTTTTCTCTCCTTCAAAACCTCCAACGACCCTCCGATGATTTTTCGGAGATCTTTGGTGACTTTTTAACAATCTTCCAGCAACCTCTCGTGATTTTTCGGCAACCTCGAACCACCCTCCGGCAACCTATGATGACTTTCTGACAACCTTCAGGCGACCTTTGGTGATTTTTCGACAACCCATCAACAACCTCCCATGTGCATACGCCGAACTAACCTCACAGTCAGCAATATTCATGCCTACATTAACCTCATAGCTACTTCGCTTGTGTCCACGATAACGTTACAGCTGCTTATCCTTGCGCCCACGCTAACCTCACATCAACTTACCTTATCCGCACACACAACCTCTTTAAGTGTCTAGTGACATGCTCACGTCCCTACCACCTTACGCACAAGCGAATACCCATTGCCCAAGCCTACGTGCGCCCTTGCGCCTCACGAGGTTGCATCAGTGCACCAACAAACCTCACAAGGCTCTTCACCACGCACGTCTGCTGCTCCCTGTTGCTGCCCTTGTGCCACCGTTACCAATATGAAAACACTTTTCCTTTTTATTTCTCTTACATTTTGGAGAATAATTTTTCTTGGATATTATTTTAAAATTAAATAAGCAATAGAATTTTATAGTCTAGAAAAATGTTTATTTTATCCCTAATTGTTTTGGAATTTTTTTCTTATTTTATTTAAGGAATATTTTATTACTTTCCTAGAATAGGAAATAATTAGATTTTATTTTCCTTGCTATTTTTTATTTCCACAAGGCTTTTAAAAAGTCAAACTTCTTTGTCGATAAGTTTAGATGAATGATGTTGATGCACGAGAAATCCTACCTTGTGACGTGGACTAAAAGACGAATGACCTCGGACCTGAAAGAAGATAATGAGGTGAGGTGGGGTGGTGGAGACCACACTCCGACGCTCAAGTCAGTAAGGCAGGAGAAGTGAGTAAGAAATGTTATTAGATCTCGTTGCGTACCTTTTGGTGTGGTTTTGCCTGGTATTTATACTTGAGGTGGGAGGAGTCATTGGCAATGTAATGCTCCCGATTAGCCATGATTTCTAGCTGATTCAAAGCAGAGGGATTAGTGGAGTGATTTTATCCCTTAGTGTCTAGTAAGGAGCGATTCCAGGGTTCACTCCATACCTCGAGCTCGTCTTGCCTTGGCCGAGCCTTGGTGTTTCATTACACCTCGGCTAGGACCAAGTGTATTTGTACATGTGGCGATCACATGTGTATCCACGTGTATGTGCAGTTCCATCCCTCATCATTGGCCCCCCACTCCTCATTCTTTGAGTTGGAGGGGATTGAGGAGTAGTGGCGAATTGGTTCATGGAGGGGGGTCGGCAGCTCGTGCGGGCTGACCCTCATTGTGGCGCTGTCCACCGAGGTCGATCACGGCCGTAACCGCCTCTAGGAGTACTGAAAGTCGCGCCTATTAAGTGAAACGACGCTTTGATTCTTGGGACAACGGTCATGATCACGCTTGTCAGCGAAGCAATGCTTCCGCGGCTATAAAAGGCGTGTGCCTTCTCCAGTTGGGGCATCTACCTCCAGCCTCTCGACCTGAGATTCAGTTTTTCCACAAGCTCTAGGTCAGTTTCCCTCCTTCTCCTCGTCTTTTTCTAGCGATATGTCTAGCGACTTAGGTAGTGTTGGGTCGAGCCATAGAGTAGGAACTGAGCCTGGGGCTCTCGAGGCCTCTACCTCTGGCCGAGGTGAGGCCGCATCAGCTCAACCCTTGTAAGTTCCTCGGCAGTGTCCTTCTCGGCTATCACTAGGGTTGATGGTTAGCTTAAGGGAGAGGTATTCTATTCCCAATAACATAGAGATTAGGTTGCCCGTCCCAGGTGAGACATTGGAAAATTCTCCTCCAGAGTGTGTCGCCTTTTACCCCCAGATGTTTGCAAGAGGTGTTCGGTTACCCCTTCACCCATTCATCCAACTGTTCCTAGCTATGGTCGGTTTAGCCCCTGCCCAGCTCACCCCTAACGCCTGGGGGACCCTGATGGGCTGTTACGCATTACAGAAGCTTTTCGAGTAGGGTGACCTCGAGGTCGACCAAGCCCTTAGCATTTTTTCCATAAAAAATCACCCCCTTGTCCGACGCTATTACGCTGTTATTCGAACCAACATAGATTTCAAAATCGTCGGTCCCACCTCGGTCAAGAACTGGAAGGACTAGTGGTTCTTCATTTTCAGAGAATGCCTTGCCCTCAATGCTGATGGAGGGCTGATCTGCGAGGTCTCGGTCGAGTTTGGGGTGCCCAGTGAGTACTTCTCCCTCAATCTCGGCCGAGAGGTACGGTTATACTAGTTTCTTACACCCTTCTCTTTCCTTTACAATTTTGTTCGAGAGTCTTAAACCTCTCAACGAATCTTCTCGCATAGTGGTCGAGGCCGCGTCTGAACTTGACCCCAAAATTTGCCACAGTGACGTATTATTGAGCGGGGAGCAACTCGTTGAGCTCGGCCTTCATTTCCACCCAATCTGAGGTAAGCTTTCGATCATCTTGGCTTATACCCACATATTCCATTACAATTGACTGACCGACCTGTCTCTTCCCAGACGAGATGCCTGTAGGACTTTCCTCTTTCCAGCGACGGCAGCGCGAGAAGCGCGCCCGAGCTACTGACGTTGCCGGTCCATCTAACTGAAAAATTAGGACCGAATCCCCACCTCGGGGGTCAGTTGTCCCTACTCTACCCAGCCAGTTCGGGCTGAGGCTCTCTGACACTTGGCGCTGAGATCCCTATTGATGGTCTTACCGAGATCCAAGCTCCTCGGCTAGGTGAGGAGGAAACTTCTCGTCCTCTGGTGGTGTAGAATTTTTTGTCTGATTCTGAGGCTTCTGGTCGATTTGCAGCGAAAGAGCCATTGGACCTTAGCGTCCCCCTTCTTGCATCCCTTCAGGCGTCCAACGTGGAGGTGACCATTGGGAACGCGGTTCGTTCCCTTATCAGACGCGCTTCAGGTCGAGTCTCCTCCAACCTGTAACACGCAGATCGACTGCTGAGCCAATCATGTAACGATGCTGCTCGGGTATGCTTTGCTTTTCACTTATGATTTGCTCGTTGCCTTGGTTCTCTTCCTAACTTATATTTTCTGTGGCTTCTTATTTCGCTGTGCGAAGGGGCCGTGGTGGCTAGCACAGAGCTCCGAGAGCGAGCCCAACTGAGTATGACCGAGCAAGCTCGGACACGGGAGACGTGCTGCTAAGAAGAGCTACCGTGAGGAAGAACTTGTGAGGGTGGCTGCCAAATCTAACCTCGACGAAGTCCGTCGAGAGAATAGCTTGCTAAAGGAGCAACTTTCTGCTCTTAAGGAAGTTGAGTACTCCTGGAAGAGTTCGGAGGCTGAGATGAAGGACGCCCTGAGTCGCGCATCTGAGAAGGTGAAGTCCATAGAGGAGAAACTCGCCCAAGCCAAGCTCACTCTTTCCGACGCTGCGTTGCTCGCGGCGTTTGAAGAACACCCCGACACTCGCGAGACGAAGAAGGAGTGGGCCACTGGTGGGTTTGACTATGCCTTGGAGAAGGCTCTGGATTAAGTCCCTACTTTAGACTGCACCGCCATTCGAGCCGCTTACGACACTGATTGGGCTCCCGAGGAAGTAGTAGAAGGCACGGCAGTCATCGTGGAGGTGCACCCAGAAGATGTTGATCTGGACCACCTCGGTGATATCTTAGTGTAGGGTAGCTTTGACCTCCTTCCCCACTTTTTGTAATTTTCACCGAGTACTTATCATTTCTTAATGAAGATCCCTTTCTTTTTTATGTTTTACTCGCGTTTCATTTCTTTGTATACTCAAAATTTCCTTAAGTCCCAGCTCATCTGCTCTGCTGGGACGTTAGAGCACCGTTTCAAAATAAAATCTTAATAAGTCCCAGCTCGTCTGCTCTGCTCAGACGTTAGAGCACCGTTTCAAAATAAGATCTTAATAAGTTGTCGTTTGTCCGCCTACTGGGTACTTTCAGAGCAGAAATTCTTTGAACTTATAGCTCGTCCGTCTACTCACAGGCGCAGAGGTTGGTCATCCCGAACCTTCGTAGGATCGATAACTTCCTTTAACTCGGTCACCGAGAACTCCGGGTGTCCTAGGTCTTCGGAGTCCAAGGACCGGCCTTGAACTTGGAAACTATATGAAGTCCGTGGAGAGAAAGTATCTTCTTTGGGATCGTTGATTCCAGAGAATCTTATCCCTTCTCCTAGAATTGTGCCCTTTCCCGAGGGATTATGCCCCTTTTCGAAGGAAGGTCCGTAGATCCGAGGTCTCCCATCGAGAGGTCTGAGGTCTGAGGTCTCTTCTGGATTCAGAAATTACAAAGAGTTCGAGGTGAGAGGGCATCATTTTCGAGGTCCGAGATCGTAGGTTCCCAAGATCTTCGCCCTTTTCCCAGGGATTCGCCTCTTTCAGATTGATTGTGTTTCTTCCCAAGGGGGGTTTAAAGGTTCGAGGCCTCTCGTCGAGTCAATAAATAGCCGTCAACCTCCCTCGTTCTCCTCATTTCCTCAATCTTAACTGCTTCAAGGTAGAATGTCTGGTTCCGAAGAGCGTGAAGTTACCTCGCCCCCTGCTTGGGGGGGGGGGTCTACCACTTATATTTCGAGTCCATTCTGGGTGAATTTCTCATGGAGCTCGGTTATCGACCAAATGAAGGCTGCCATTGCCAAGAACGAGGTGATACAGTTCGACTGGTGGACAATGTTTCTACAGAAGAGGTGGATTTCGAACACCATCTAGTCGTTCATAAGGCGACTCAAGCTTGTCTTACCCAAGAACTCAGGCGAGCCGATCGGTTAGGATTAATTTGTCCGAAAGGCTACGTTCTGCGGAGCTAAAGCTGGAGATGACGCGTGGGGGCCGAGCCACTATTGAGTTCCAGCCCAGCAATACCATAGAGGAAGAACGCCCTAGATCTGAAGCGGCGGAGTCCGAGGAAGCCATGACTGAGAGGCAGTCTGTTATGGCTCAGTCTCGTCTAGTCAAGTGTAGGCGTAGGAGTTATTCGCCCGCCACTTGAAGGAGTTCGCCCCAGCTCGGGTTTAAGCGCTTTGTAGAGGAATCATCCCAAGGTGATGAGCTGCTACTTTTGTTGCCGAGCCGAGCTTCTCATTCTCTTTCACCAGAACTAGGTGTAAAGCCGATCTCAAGGCGTTTCTAGACTAGGAGTCTTTATTGTAATAAAGTCGATCTTGAGGCAACTTAGACTAGGATTTTATTGTAACAAATCCGGCCCCCTGAGTTATTTTATTAATAAAACTTCTTGTTGACAATTGACCTTTCTTTCCATTGATATTGGAATAATCGACACACTTAATCGGACGTTTGTAAAAATAAAAGCTTGGCGACCACCAGTGTTATGGGGAGGCTGCCCATTTAAGTTTAATTTGGATGCTTCGCAGCCGAGGTGAACCTTAAATCATGTGTTCTCATTGATAGTATATACGTAGGTGGTCGGTGTTCCATGGATGAGGCAGTTTTCATCCACTTAGGTCAGCCAACATGTACGTCCCTTTTTGTCGGAGCTCTTTCACCTCGTACGGTCCTTCCCAATTCGGCGCTCAGTGCGCCGTGGTGGTGAAAGATCTTTTTTAACACAAGATCGCCTACCTTAAACCGTCGATGGCGTACTTGAGCGTTGTAGAAGTGGACTATCTGGTTTCAGTACTCGGCCTGCTCAAGTTTTGAGCTTTGACGGGCCTCCTCGAGCAAATCCAAGTGTAGTTTTAAGACCTCGTCGTTCTGAGACTCCAAGAACTTCTGGTTGCGGCGAGAGGCCAATCCGATCTCTATTGGTACTACAGCCTCTGCTCCGAAGGCCAAGAAGAATGGTGTTT
Organism: Telfairia occidentalis; assembly: GCA_026257165.2. Lineage (NCBI taxonomy): Eukaryota > Viridiplantae > Streptophyta > Magnoliopsida > Cucurbitales > Cucurbitaceae > Telfairia > Telfairia occidentalis. The sequence continues at coordinate 10,531 of JAOANK020203242.1, forward strand.
CTCATGTGGTTGTCCGGGCTGTAGTCCGATAAGACCAAAGTATTGCAGGTAACTCCTCGGCTCATGCCCCCTTAAGCTCTGCTAACCGGGCCTTAAGCCCGTGCTTGATGATTTTGTTCACTGCTTCCACTTGCCCGTTAGCTTGGGGGTGAGCCGAGGACGAGGTGAAGTGCTTAATATTTAGCTGACTACAAAAGTCTTTGAAATTGATGTTGTCAAATTGCCTTCCATTGTCCGAGATGATCGCGTAGGGCACTCAGAACTGGCAAACTATGTTCTTCCACACGAATGACATGATTTTCTTTTCAGTTATCGTGGCCAGGGGCTCTGTCTCAGCCCATTTTGTAAAGTAGTTGACGGCTACGACTGCATGTTTGGTTTGTCCCTTGCCCACGAGGACAGGCCCAATGAAGTTGATCCCTCATTATGCAAACGGCCAAGGTCCTTCTATTGGCGTAGGTGTATTGTGCGGTTGTCTTGGTATTGAAGCTAGCCTTTGGCAACGATCGCAGCGTCGGGCAAAAGCTCTTGCGTCGGCCCCCATGGTCGCCAGTAGTATCCTTACCTGACGAGTTTTGCTGCTAGCGAGCGACCGCGAGAGTGGTTTTTGCAGACCCCTTCGTGTATCTCTCTCATGGCATAATTAGCCTCGTTCGGTCGAGGCACCTTAGAAGAGGCAACGAATATGCTTTCTTATAAAGGATATCACTTATGAGGAGGTACCTTGATGCCCTTCGTGCTAGTTTCCTTGCTTCAAGGCGATCCGTTGGTATTTCCCCCTTAAGGTAGTTGTTTATGGGGCCCATCCAACACGGAGGTCGTTCTTCAGTACTCTGGACCTCGACCTCGGTAGTTGTTGGCTGCGGTAGGACCTCTACTGGTACAGTACGAGCTAATTCCATCGTGAAGGCGGATGCAAGCTTTGCCAAGGTGTCTGCGTTGGAATTCTGGGACCGAGGTATCTGTTTGATGGTGAACTGAAACCCGATCAATAGCTCACGCACCTTCCTCAAATACTTTGCCATTCTTTCATCTTTGGCCTGGTATTCGTCAGCGACTTGGCTCACCACAAGTTGTGGGTCACTCAGGATCTGTAGCTGTCGGATTCCCAGGGCTTTGGCCATCTTCTGACCGGCGATCAATACCTCGTATTCTGCCTCATTATTTGATGCCCGAAATCCAAAATGTAGCGCATATTCAAATCTAGTTCCAACGGACGAGGTCAGTAGGATTCCTGCTCTGGATCCCTTTTCATTAGACGAGCCATCCACATATAGGGTCCAGGCTCCTCTGAGTTTTTAGGAGCCATGGGAGGGGTGAGTTCGGCGATGAAGTCAGCTACAGCCTGCCCTTTGACCGAGGTCCTGGGCTCATACCGTATGTCATACTTACTAAGCTCGATCGCCCACTTCATCAACCTTCCAGACACCTCGGGTTTGTGCAGGACCTATTTCAGGTGCAAGTTCATGAGGACAGTTACTTGATGTGCTTGGAAGTAGGGTCGTAGACGGCGCGCCGAGGTGACTAAAGCTAGGGCAACTTTCTCTAAGCTTGGATACCTCGTTTCGGCACCTACAAGGGTTTTGCCTATGTAGTAGATTGGCTTCTGCACCCCATCCACCTCTTTAACCAGTGCCGAGCTGACGGCGGTTTCAGAGACGGATAGGTAGAGCTGTAGCTCATCGCCCTTGTCGGGCTTAGCGAGGAGTGAAGCCGAGCCCAGGTATTCTTTTAGTTGTGCCAGGGCCTGGTCACAATCCTCGGTCCATTCAAAGGGTCCTTTCTTCCTTAGGATTTTGAAGAAGGGAAGACACTTGTCCGTAGCCCGTGACACAAATCTGTTAAGGGTCGCAATCTATCCATTAAGGCCCTACAGCTGCTTGAGATTCTACGGGGCCTTCATGTCCAGCACCGCCTTTATCTTATCCGAGTTGGCCTCTATTCCACGCTGGTGGACCATGAACCCCAAGAATTTCCCGAAAGCAACACCAAAAGCACATTTCACTGGGTTCAGCTTCATCTGATATGTTTGGAGGACATCGAAGGCCTCGACGAGATCGACCTCGTGCTTATCCGAAGTGACACTTTTAACTAGCATGTCGTCTACGTAGACTTCCATGTTGCGGCCGATCTTGTAGGCAAACATCTTATTCACCATACGCTGGTATGTGGCCCCAACATTTTTTAGGTCGAACGGCATTACCTTGTAGCAGAATAAGCCCTGATCAGTGATAAAAGATGTATGCTACTGGTCAAGTACATGCATTTTAATCAGATTGTACCCAGCGTAGGTGTCCATGAAGGTCAAGAGCTCGTGTCCCGCTGTGGCATTGACCAGTTGATCGATTCTGGGTAGCGAAAAGCTGTCCTTAGGGCAGGCCTTATTCAGATTGGTGAAGTCTACACACATACGTCACTTCCCGTTTGCTTTCTTACCAGCACCAAATTGGAAAGCCATTCGGGATAATATGCTTCCTTGACAAAGTCGGCATTCTAGAGCTTCTTCACCTCGGCTTGTATGACTGCACTTCGAATAGCGTCGACTGGTCGACTCTTCTGCTTGACTAGTCAATGCGCCGGGTCGATGTTGAGTGTGTGTACCATGATGTTGCGATCTATTCCAGGCATATCCTCGTGCGACCATGCGAAAACATCAGCATTATCGCAGAGGAATTTAATAAGTCTCTCCCTTAGTAGGGCCCCCAACTTGGTGCCAATGCTCACTTGCCTCTCCGGGCTGAGTAGGGGCACAAGTTTGAGCTCTTCTGCTGGGCAGTATCCGGCTCTGCTTTCTTAGTTGGTGGGGGAAGAGTCCGCATGGGGGAATAGGAGTCTATGAGGCACGTGGTCAGCGTGCCTTTCATGGCCAACATGTAGCACTCCCGTGAAGAGCGTTGCTCGCCCCAGACGATCCCTACACCGTTCGGTGTTGGGAATTTCATCATCTTATGGAAGGTGGAAGGTATGGCCCGTAGTGCGTGTATCGTGGGCCAACCGAGGATGCCATTATAGGCCGAGGTGTCGTCCACTACCACGAACTCAAGTACTTTCGTTACTTGAGTTTGTCCTTCCCCTAAGCTTACCGGGAGTTCCACGCATCCTTTCGAGTTTTTAATGGTCGTTCGTTCATTGCCGAACTGCGACTGACATCTGTCACTTACTGATTGGTCGGAACCCGATCGTGCCATCTCTGAAACAAGCTTATCTTCTCAGATTCCCACAGACGGCGCCAAATGTTGATGCACGAGAAATCTTGCCTTGTGACGTGGACTGAAAGACGAATGACCTCGAACCTGAAAGAAGAGGATGAGGTGAGGTGGGGTGGTGGAGACCACACTCCGACGCTCAAGTCAGTAAGGTAGGAGAAGTGAGTAAGAAATGCTATTAGATCTCGTTGCGTACCTTTTGGTGTGGTTTTGCCTGGTATTTATACTTGAGGTGTGAGGAGTCATTGGCTGTGTAATGCTCCCGATCAGTCGTGATTTCTAGCTAATTCAGAGTGGAGGGATTAGTGGAGTGATTTTATCCCTTCGCGTCTAGTAAGGAGCGATTCTAGGGTTCACTCCGTACCCCGGGCTAGTCTTGCTTTGACCGAGCCTTGGTGTTTCATTACACCTTGGCTAGGACCGAGGTGTATTTGTACATGTGGCGATCCCATGTGTATCCACGTGTATGTGCAGTTTCATCCCTCATCAAATGAAATTTTGAGTTCTTTTCTTTAGAAAAGATTTGTCAATTTGCTGAAGCAATTGAACTTTCCCTTAAGCTTATCTTATGCATTGCTTAGAGTTGCTTGTTAAAAAACATTCAAGCTTGGTTGGTCACCAAACTTGGAATGTTTCTTCCTTTTAGTAAATGGGTTTATGAATAATGTGGAAGTATTAAAGTTGTCTTACTCCTTGGCCTTTACTAATCTTCAAAGGTAAACAACCCTACCCTTCTTTTGGGTTTGTTTAGCTAACTTTTGGGTTTTAGTGCTTTTGTATATTTAGAGGTTTGCATAACCAAGGAGTTCATAGCATCGAGCCCCACTAAAGTTCTTAATGAGTTGCCTTAGGTTGAACTTTGGTACCTTGGTCGTGGAGACTTGCTTGGCTAACTACTTGCAAGGACTTTTGCACGCATCAATGTGGGTCTCTTAGAAAATGATTTTTGGTTAGGGAAGTAATAATAATTTTTTTTTAAATCAAAATAATTTATCTAGTTTTTAAAATGAACTTTTTCTTTTAAATTATTTCTTAAGAAAGAGACTATTTTAAAATTAAAGAAATTTGCTTAATTCTTAAAAATCTGTTTTGAATGAAAATAAAGTCTTAATAAATCTCTCTTTAAAATAATTTCGAAAAGATTGGTTTTTCTCAAAAGGAATTTCTAAAATTTTTTTCAAATGAATTTATTTTTCTTAAATAAAATAAAATGTTTTGGATTTACTAAAGCGTATTTCAAAATTTTTCTAATGATGTTGTATCACTCGTAATCATTAGTTCATAGCTTATCATTTTTGAAATATGAATTAACAAATTTGGGACATTCAAAATGACACAAAAAAATATTTTTCTTTGTACCAATAAAATAATTGGATAATTTTAAAATAAAATTTGGTAACCGTTTGTTTTACGTGTGTTGTATGGGTGCTAACACCTTTCCTACACTCAATCGACTTCCGAATCTTTTCTTTTTGTAGACTAGTTTTCAGAATTAGATGAACAATCACACTCTATGAATGATTGGTGGCGACTGCAAACCTCTACTCTTGAAAGAGACTTTTAGAGAGACGTTAGCTGCTCAACGTTGCGATGATGTTGCGACAAAATAAATTTATTTGAGAAGAAATAACTTCACTTGTATTGAAAATTCCTCACAAAGTACAAACTTGGTTCACCAACTCTCATAAACTTTCTTTATTTTCTTTTCCACACACTTGCTTGAAACACATCAAAGATCATTCTATTTACAGAACTCCATGGAAAGATCTAGATCTCATATTATCTCTCATCCTATAACCTCTACATACATGAACATACAATTAATCCATCTTACAAAACTAAATAGATGAACACTTAATTAAATCTTAAGTCATGTATATGTATCATGTATTTAGGATGATTAGAACATGTTTAAATTTCAACATCCCCCCATAACCATGTCTTCTTCATAACTTCAAGTGAACCTCTCAGCCTGTTAAAGACATCAACTTTGAGTGGCTTTGTGAAGATATCTACAATTTGATCTTCTATCTTCACATAATTAACTTGAATCTCCTTCCTTGAAATGCAATCTCTGATGAAGTGAAATCTTGTATCAATGTGTTTACTATGATCATGGTGAAGGAATCGAATTCCTCACGGAAGCATGTGAAACACATTCAATATTCAACTTGGGAAAGTAAATATGCAAAAACAAAATACAGAGAAAGGAGAAGAAACGTTTACCTTTGTAAAACTTCTTCAATTCACGAACAATTCCAAGCAAGGCAAAACCAATGTACACCACCACTTGGAAATCTTACTATACTCAAGGAGAAGGAAAATCAGATTGTGGGATCTTTGATTTTGGTGAGGGAAAGAAGAACATAAGAAAACTTTAGCCACCTCGTTGTTCTCAACACAGAGGTATTTATTAATGAGAATTTGAGAGAGAGTGGGAGGAAAAATGGCTTAATTCCCTCCCACGTATTGTCATTAACTCCCCACTAATGAGAAATTAATTTAATTTAATAATAAAAATATATAATAAATGAATAATATGATTAACTAATTATCTAATAATTAATTAACTATATATTATGCACATTAATCACATTAAATGCATATCTCTCTCTTTAA
>JAOANK020203457.1:0-16351 GCA_026257165.2 Telfairia occidentalis
AAATAAAATCTATCATTCACGAATTTAATCCACGATTAGATGTGATCTATGGGAATGTATTAACCTAATAGGTTTCCTAATCTCAAGAGGAAGCTGATAAATAGAAAAGGAGGTCGCCAAAATGAGGAGGAAGTTTTAGACACGAAGAATTCTGTTTTTGATTTTTAGTTTCAGTTTAATTCTTTCGCAGAGTTCTTCTCCATTGTTGTTACTGAATTTAGAATTACTAAGTCGGAGTTTAGATTTCAGTTTTCATTTGAGTTGAATTAGAGAGTTTCGTTAGTTTAAAAGTTCACTTTGCGATTTTATTTTTTTGCAACTTCTTCATCAATCACTGTTGCTATAACTTATATTCACGTAGAGAAGAGCTTATAGGAGAAAAGACTTTGTGCAGGTTGGAAGAGACAACCGATTCTACTCGCCAACTTTCTGAAGAGATTGATTTCTATAACACTTTAGGATTTTATTGCATTATAAACTCTTTTACTGTTTCTATTTATTTGTTACCGTCTTTTCTTTATTTTAGTATGAACTAATCACCCTTGGGTGAGGATTAAGGGTTATATTATTGAACTAAGTTAGTTTCGATGTAAGAATTTGTTCAATTGAATTGTTTTATAAGTGTTTGAATTGTTTAATGTTTATCTTTGCTTAATCAACACACATAAATATCTTCTCTAAGTTTCAAAAGAAAACGTGAGAAGTAGATTACTTTTAATGAAGGTTTGATTGGTTTAGACTGCCTTTCCAATAGCTCTAGTGATTCAAACCTTCTGGTGCTCATTATTTCATGAACACTGTCTTCTGCTACAACATTACTCTCCCTGTATCTGTCTCACTTAACTCAATTTTCCCAAAATTTTAATTATGCTACACACTGTAAGTTTTCTCAAACATTTTCTGAACTAAAACATCAATGATCTAAATTTGAGAACATTCCTCTAATTCTAAGGGGCATCTTAATGCATTAAAAACACTAAATGTTACCTGCTAATCATGAACCCTCAAAGTAAGTTCTTCTTTCTATAGATCTATAAGAGTTCTTCCTATTGCAAGAAATGGGCGCCCAAGAATAATAGGCACCTGTTTGTCGGCCTCATAATCTAGGATGACAAAATCAATAGAGAAAATAAATTTATCCACTTACACCAATATGTCCTCTATCTTTTCCTTTGGATGAGTGATTGATCTGTCAACTAATTGCAAGGACACTGTGGTAGGCCTTGCTTCTCCTATTCCCAACTTCTTATAGATGGATAAGGGCATCAAGTTGATGTTGGCCCCAAGGTCACAAAGAGCTCTTTCCAACTCATTTCCTCCTATTGAAACAAGAACAGTAAAAGTCCCAGGATCTTTTACCTTTGGAGGGATCTTGTTCTTCAATATTGCACTGCATTCTTCTATTAGGGAAACCATCTCATACTCTCCCAACCTCCTTTTCTTTGTAAAAATGTCCTTAAAAAATTTAACATAGGAGGGCATTTGCTCTAAGGCTTCCACTAGTGGGATATTTATGTGCAACTGCTTTAGCACATCTAAGAACTTCTGGAATTGATGTTCGTACTCTGGATTCTTCAGCCTTTGAGGAAATGGAGGTGGTGGTGGCTTAAAGGCAGGAGTGTCTCTTATTTTCTTGTTAACAACTTCCTCATTTCTGCCTATGGTGAGATCTTCTACTACTACTTCCTTAGGTTTTTCTTTCTCTCTTATTCCTGGAGAACCTGACCCTTCACCATCAGTCCTTGCCTATTTTTCACCTCTCTATTCAACCTCAACATTTTTCTATGTACTACTCTTCTCTTACTCTTTCTGTACCATCGCTTGTTTTTCATTAATCCTCTTGCCACTTCTCAATTCTATGGCTTGTACTTACTCTTTTCCTTCCCTCTTTGGCTTTTCTGTATCAGATGGTAGCCTCCCAAATGGTCTCTTTTTCAATTTGGTAGCTAATTGACCCATCTGCAGCTCTAAATTCTTGATGGAAGCTTGTTTACTCTACATGGCAGCATCATTTCTCACCGTGTACTCTTTCATTAAACTCTCTAAAGAAGTGCCAAGGATTACCTAACTAGGTGGCTGTTGTCTTTGTTGATGCTATTGAGTGTATGGCTGAAAACCAGGAGGGTGGTTGGGGTTGGCTTGGTTTGCTGGAGCAAACCCAGGGTTGAAACTTGGTTTTTGTTGTGCTTGCCTCCTTGATTGCTGGTTTCTTGACCTCCCCAATTGAAGTTTGGATGTTGCCTCTAACCAGGGCTGTAGGTTTGAGCAAAATGATTATTTCTTTGAGCATTCTGATTTCCAATATAGTATACTGAGGCAGGGTCGGTAGGACAATGCTCCATCAAATGATTTTCTCCACAATAGCTACAAAAAACTACATTAAGCTGATTCATTGGGGCTGTGTTCTGTGTTGCATTTCCCACAGTGAGGTTTTTCAGTATATTGGACATGGAAAAAATTTAAGCGGTTAAAGTAGAGAGGGCATCTAGCTCCAATTTTCCTCTTATTCTATCTACCATTTCAACTTCTCCTTTAGGGTCTGACAATGGCTATGATTAGTTGATATTGTGTCCAAAATCTACCCTGTTTCATTATAAGATTTAGTCAATAAGGCTTCATTAGCAGAAGCATCTACCACCAATTTGGAAGCTTTAGTCAGACCATGGTAAAATGCTTCCATTTGAAGAGAATGTGGCAATCCATGGTGGGGGCATTTCCTGAGCATTCCCTTCAACCTCTCCCATGCTTCCCTGAAGGACTCATCACTACCTTGCTTGAAATTAATGATGTCCCCCTCAATTTGACATTCTTAGTAGGAGCAAAATACTTCAGTAAGAATTGCATTGTCATTTCATTCCAACTTGTTATAGATTCTGGCAATAAAGTTCGCAATAAAGTTCTCAACCATGCTAGAGCATCACCAATAAGTGAATAAGAGAAAATAATTAACCTCAAAGCTTCTCCTGAGACTTCAGGAATGACAAACAAGTCACATATTTCAAAGAATGATTTTAAATGTTGGTAAGGGTCTTCTGCAGATAACCCATGAAATTGTCCCTTGTATTGAAGCATCTGGAACATTACAGGCTTAAGCTCAAAATGTGGTGCTTGGATTCCAGGCCTCACTATCACTGGATTCATCTTATTATATCTTGGAGCTGCATAATCTCGTATGACTTTTTCCCTATCATCAGCAATTTGCACTATATTTTAAGGGTTAATAGCCTAATTAGGTACCAAATTTGGTTGCTGCACTGCAGGTTTTTATACAGCAGCTGGCCTAATTAGATGGTCAGCCATTTCCTCTGGTAATTCCTGATCCAATCTGTTTCTTCTTTCTCTTCTAATTTTTTTCAATGTCCTCTCAATCTCAAGATCAAGTCCCAATTGAAACTCTAAACCAGGAAATTTGTTCATGCACAATTACGACTCCTGCAAATACACACAACTTGGTTAGCTTCTTTAAGTTCACAATTCTACTAAACTCATTTTTAAAATAATTTTGTTGCAATTATCCCTGGCAACGGTGCCAAAAACTTGTTGATTTTTTGACAAAGTGCAAGGTCAATCCATAGGGATAAATTAACAAAATTAATCCTCAAAAGCTATTTTTTAGGAGAATAGTGGTGATTAAAATTTAGATGACTAAGGGACCAAAAATATGCTAAAGAAATTAACAAGTGTATTTGAAAAGGGGGTTTAATGGAAAGCTTATGCAAGTTGGTGAAAACAGGCTCAGGTTAGCGAATTTAACTACTATATGCTATGGGTTGCTGTAGCAATCCTGTCAGTGATTCAATACCACAGAACATTTCTTATGCCTCTTCCGAAGCTAAACTTCTTAGTTCATTTTCATGTTCTTAGTGACTAACAAGCTATAATGTTCTTTTTAGTGCATTAGGTTGATGCTATTCCAAACTCACTCATAATCCATAAAATAGATTTACTAATGGGAGTGTTAAGGGGTTCTATTAATACTACCTTTTCCAAGTTCATATTAAATAGCAAATTGTAGAGGTGGCCAATCCATACAATTCGATTATCAAAAGTAAAATCAATAACACTCCTTAAAGAATCCATACAACTAGGAGTTGCTGTAGAACCTCAAACAAACTAGCAAAGTAAAATCCTTAACCCTTGCCTTGGAATAATTAGTTCATACTCAACTGTAAAGAAAAATAGCTAGCAACAATTAACTCAAACATGCTTGAAGAAATACTAAGGTCCGAACATTTAGAGATTACAAGTGAGAAGAAATTGAACTCTAGCTAAAAATAAAGAGAAGAGAATAAGACAAAAGATGTGGAGGGAGAGAATGAGAAAGCCTTCTTTCCAAAAGTGCCTTTCCCAAAGAGATTCTTCTTCTCTCCCGTTCCTTCTTCAACAATTCTTCTTGAGCAGCTCTCCTAATCCCTTGTCTCCTTCTCCAAAAATAGAGGAATGAATCTTCTTGTCGTAAATGGAGGCTCTCCTTTTCTTTTATCCCTCTCTCTCCATCTTATCCACTTAGGCACAAAGAAAAACTAAATTGACCAATTAATCCACATGGGAGCTCCCTCAATGGTTCTTTCTGCTGAATTATGTGCCAAATGTCAGCTCCATTTATGAAGTTTCATGTCACTGCCCCTTGATTCCAGCTCAATAATGCAGTAGGAATTTCTTCTATCAACTGGAATGTTGCAGCAAAATTGGCATTTTAACACAAATCAATCATATTTTTCTTTGAAGTTCATTCACTTAACCATTAACACAATAATCAACAATTCTTTAACTCAAAGGTAAATACAAGTTATAAACCACATAATTTAAGCTCAAAGGGTATCAAAAGGCCATTCATGACTCATAATGCACTTCAACTACACCCAACTTAACTCTTATTCTAAGAGTTAACAAACACTCACTAGAGGGGAAGAACAATCGGATACACCGATACTCCAAGAAGAATTCGAAACAAAGAACTCGTAAAAGAGACACCTACAGAACCATCATCTAGTGCTTCAAAGAGAAAGAAGAAAAGCAAGAAGAAAATGAAGGTCATGGTCAAAGGCACGCTACAAACACCAGAGAACCTTATCCTAGTAGAACCAAGTCCAAAGAAGGCGCTAAAAAAGGCAAGGAGCCAATGCCAAAAACTTTACTGGATCATCAGTTACCTATCTGAGATTGCCTTATCAATGGGGCTGCTAGACGTCGCTATGAAGATATCAAGAAGGGGGATCTTTTGGCTGAGCGAGGATTTTTGAAACCCTATGATGAACTCCCTCGATTTATTTTTACTGCTATCACTAATCATTCTTGGGAGTACTTTTGCAGAAAACCTGAACCCACTATAGTTGAATAGTCCTAGAGTTTTATGCAAATCTTGATGAACAAAATGGTTTTGAGACAATGGTCAGAGGGGTCCAAGTTAACTTTTCACCTTGTGCCATCAACAATCTATACCATCTGCAAGACTTTCCACACGCTGTCTATAATGAGATGACAATTTCTCCTTCACAAGAACAATTGAACGCTAAAATACGAGAGGTGGGAATTGAAGGTGCACAGTGGTGTGTTTCTTCAATTGGCATCAGGACATTCCAATCTACTTTCTAAAAGACTGAAGCAAACATCTAGCTATCCTTTCTCAAACTCCGACTACTCCCTGTGAGGCATGATTCCATGATCAATAAGGATCATATACTCTTGGTATTTTCTATACTCCGCTCTCTCAGCATTGATGTAGGAAAAATTATTGCCATAGAAATTTATTTAGGTTTCAAGAAGAAGATGGGCAAACTATTCTTCCCAAATACAATCATCGCACTGTGCAAGCGAGCTGGTGTTGTCATATTTCCAGATGACATACCCCTTGTTATAGTATATTTATGTAAAATAGAAGTTTATTAGTGTTTTGTCCTTTATTGTAATTTCCTATTATTAGTTTAGGGCTTCCATGTATGGCTATATTTATCTTTATCTAGTGTATAGAATGAAGTAAATTATTCTTCCCACTTTGTCTCACATTAACATGGTATCAGAGCTTCTAGGTCTTTTCCTGAAGCAATTAGGGTTTTGTGAGTTTTGTGCATCGTTAGAGTTTGGGATTTAGAATACTACCTTAGAGTGTTTGTATTTTGACACCACCTAGCCAAAAAGGAAGCCCATCCACTGATTTGAAGAACTCTAGAAATTAGCTGGAAAACACCTAGCTCGTGGGCCCCACGCACCATCGGAAGCCTCTGCTACCTCTCCCACGCGTCGGCACATGAGTGGCCAAAATGTTTTTTAGCCACATTCGTTCACTATGGTTTGGTATTTTTGACATATCTGTGTGATTAGTTTGGTTGATATATGCTTGGATTTGAAGCTATTTTGGAAAAGAATTAGAGCATTTTTTGTTGGGAACTCTATTCAGATCTGAGGTTTAGAGTTTGTGTAGCCATTTTGATTTGATTTCATGAATTTTAATGAGATATTGTGTTTCTCCATTCTTCATTGGAATATGACCAGACAACAGCCCTTGGTGATATCTAATTTGGTTCAATCAGAGACTAAATCTAGCTATGATTCCTCTAGGAAGTCATTTGTTAATTTTGTGGATGAGTTTGCTAAATTTCAACAATACCAAAAATCATTGAAATCAACTACATCATCTTCCACGCCAAACTCTATTACCACTATTGTCGGTTCACCTAACATGAATTCTTGTCTATTTTCATCTTCTACCACATGAGTCATAGACTCTGGGGCTACTGATCATACGACAGGTAATTCTAATTTATTTTCTACCCGTTTGTCATCCACATCTTCTACTAATGTCACTTTAGCAGATGGATCAAAATCTACTATTCTTGGACCTAGCACAGTAAACCTCAACCCATCTCTTTCTTTGTCCTCTGTTCTACATTTACCTCACATTTCTTTTAACTTGATCTCTGTTAGTAAACTCACTCGTGACCTTAATTGTTGTGTCTCATTCTATCCTAGCTATTGCTTGTTGCAGGATCTTGTGACGAAGAGGATTATTGGGAGAGGACATGAATCTCGAGGACTTTATACTTTTGATCATCGTGTACCAAAAGTGGTTACCTACTCTAGCATTGTTTCTCCTTTTGAAGCTCATTGTCATCTCAGTCATCCATCTCTCTCGGTATTAAGAAAGCTTTGTCCTCAGTTTCATACTTTGTCTTCATTAAATTGTGACTTGTGTCAGTTTGCCAAATTTTATTGTCTTAGTTCGAACCCTAGGGTCGATAAACAAACAAGTGCTCTATTTGAGTTAGTTCATTATGATATTTTGGGTCCTTCTCCAGTTGTGTCCAAAACTGGATTTTGATATTTTGTTACCTTTGTTGATGATTATTCTCGCCTAACTTGGGTCTATTTTATGAAGAATCGTTCTGAGTTGCTTTCTCACTTTTGTAATTTTCATGCTGAAATTTGACATCAATTTGATATTTTACTTAAAATTTTGAGAAGCGATAATGCTCGTGTGCATTTTTCTGATGCCCTTGGGTTGTATTTGTGTAAGCATGAAATTATTCACCAATCATTTTGTGCATATACTCCATCTCAAAATGAAGTGGCTGAATGGAAAAATAGGCATCTCCTTGAAATTGCAAGAGTACTATCCTTTCAGATGCATGTTCCAAAGCATTTTTGGGTTGATGCAATTTCCACCGCTTGCTTTTTGATTAATCGAATGCCCTCATCTATTTTTCATGGTGAGATTCCTTATCATGTTTTATTTTCGATAAAACCTCTGTTTCCTATTGAGCCAAAAATATTTGGTTGTACTTGTTTTGTTCGAGATGTTCGTCCAAATCTAACAAAATTAGACCCCAAATCTTTGAAGTGCATTTTCTTAGGTTATTCTCGTGTTCAAAAAGGATATAGATGTTATTGTCCTAGCTTGAATAAGTATCTCGTTTCTCCTGATGTTACTTTTTTTTAGGACAAACCCTTTACTTCATCATTGCCTACTACGAGTCAAAATGAGGATGATGATCTCTTTATCAATACAGTTTTTACTCATACATCCTCTCCTAATCTAACCCTTGTGGTACCTGTCCCTCCTCATCCATCTATTACTCAAGTCTACTCTAGACGACAACAACCTCCAAATAATTGTTTTGTCCTAGACGATTCTTCGACATCAGATCCAAGACCAAGTGATGATCTTCCTATTGCTCTTCGTAAGGGTAGATGTACTTGCACTTTTTCGATTTCTTTTTGTGTCTCTTATGTCCATTTATCATCTTCTACATGATTTTTTGTTGCATCTCTTGATTCTATCTCTATCCCTAAAACTGTTCGTGAAGCCTTGTCTCATTCTGGTTGGCGTGACACAATAATAGAAGAGATGAATGCTTTAGAAGATAATGGTACTTGGGATTTAGTAACTCTTCCTACAAGAAAAAAAACTATCTGATGTAAATTGGTATTTATGATCGAGGTCAATTATGGTGGGTCAATTGCTCGATTAAACGCACGCCTTGTTGCTAAAGGTTATGCTCATACCTATGGGATCGATTATCTTGATACTTTTTCTCCCGTTGTCAAATTAACTTTTGTCAAGCTGTTCATCTCCATGGCTGCTTCTCAGTTTGCATCAACTTGACATTAAAAATGTCTTTCTCCATGGTAATCTTCAAAATAAGTTTATATGGAGCAACCTCCCGAGTTTGTTACTTAGGGGGAGAATGATAAAGTATGTCATCTTCACAAATCTTTGTATGGGTTGAAACAAAGTCCACGAGCATGGTTTGGAAAATTCAGTCAAGCACTTGAATAGTTTGGAACGATGAAAAGCAAGTCTAATCACTCTGTCTTTCATCGACGATTTGCGAGTGAGATTGTTCTACTTGTTGTATACGTTGACGATATTGTCATCACTAGAAATGATGCATCCGGTATTTTATCGCTCAAAACTTTTCTTCATAGTCAGCTAGTTTCATACTAAAGACTTGAGAACATTAAAGTATTTCTTAGGTATTGAAGTAATAAGAAGCAAGAATGGTATCTTTATGTCTCAAAGGAAATATGTGCTTGATTTACTATCTGAGACTGGAAAATTATGACCCAAGCCATGTAGTACTCCAATGATGCCTAATTTGCAACTTACAAAAGATGGAGAATCTTTTGAAGACCCTGAGAGATATAGAAGATTAGTTGGGAAATTGAATTATCTCAAGTGACACTACCAGACATAGCTTATTCAGTAAGCATCGTGAGTCAGTACATGTCTTCACCTACAGTAGATCATGGGTTGGAGTACAACAAATTTTGTGTTATTTGAAAGCTATACATGGACGAGAGATCTTATATATAGATCATGATCATATGAATATTGATTATTTTTTCGATGCTGATTGGACTGGATTAAGAGAAGGTCGAAGATCGACTTCTGGATATTGTGTTTTTGTTGTTGGCAATTTAGTTTCATGGAAGAGTAAGATCAAAATGTAGTCTCGCGATCAAGTGCTGAATCAGAATACAAAGCTATGACACAATCTACATGTGAAATCATGTGGGTGCATCAACTCTTGACGGAGTTAGGCTTCAATGTTACAGTTCAGACCAAGTTGTTGTGCGACAACCAAGCTGCCCTTCATATAGCATCCAACTCAGTATTTCATGAGCGGACTAAAAATATTAAAATTGATTGTCATTTTGTTCGTGAGAAAATACAACAAGGTTTGGTGTCTACCTGATATGTGAAGACTGGAGAGCAATTATGAGATATCTTCACAAAAGCTTTAAATGGAGTTCGAGTAGATTACTTGTGTAACAAGTTGGGCATGATTAACATATATGCTCCAACTTGAGGGCTAGTGTTATAGTATATTTAAGTAAAATAAGAGTTTATTAGTCTTTTGTCCTTTATTGTAATTTTATATTATTAGTTTAGGACTTCCGTGTATGCCTATATATATCTTTCTCTAGTGTATAGAATGAAGTGAATTATTCTTCCCACTTTGTCTTACATTAACACCCTTGTTTGAAAAAAGGGTGATTGACAGAGCCAATTTAGAGCGGTTGAGAAGAAATGAAGTACCACCACGAGTAGGAGGCTTGCTGAGCTGTGTGCATCGTTTGCTAGAGCAATTGGAGTTGGTGATAGGTCGACTAGAATTTCAAGAGAGGCATTGCCAAACATATTGGACTTACTCCCGTAGAAGAGACATTGCCCTAAAAAAGGCAATACAGGTGAACTTCACTAAACCATTTGATGAAGGGTTCTCTCCTTTTTCCAATGTTCTGATGAATCTCTGGATCCAACCCCCTTGTTTTATATGAAGAAGATGAGAATGAATAGGATCTTCCATTTGAAGATTGACCATGTGGTCGAATGCTTTTAGGCATGTTGGTTGTCCCTATCTCTTTTCTATTACATTTTTGATAATATGAAATCTTTGTCTGTTTTTTTTATGCTTTCTATTTTTATTTTCTTTGTTTTTGTTCTGCTTATGATGGACCCCCTCCTTTTGAATGGATATTTGTGTGTACCCCATGTTCAGGTTTGAGGAAACAATTGTTCAACTACAACAATTTGACTGTTTTATAGAATAAAGTATCACTGACTAAGCAAACTAATTGATCCAGCAACAATTTACTTAACAAACCCTTCAGTGAGAAATACCGTTTGGCTAGTATGAGAGATTAGTTTCTGTGTACATTACATTTGAGAGAGCAATTGTTAAGCAATCTGTATGACTTGAAATCTAGGGTATCCAAAGATCGGATAAAGAAAGGAATAGAATGAGAACCTGATTGAGGGATTGCACGGTGGAGTTGATGCTTACGAATTTGCTAGCTAAGAGTTAGGATTTTTTTAGAATAAGTGAAATATGTGGCATGTGCAGAAAGATGAAAGGAAGATAAAGGATTGACTTGAAAGAGATGTGATATAACTTGATAGCTGATAGTTTTCATTTGGGTTGTTTATCTAATTCTGTTGCAAGACTTTGTTTCCCAGATTAATTATTTTATTTTCTCAAAAGTTTAAAGCATTACTCGAGAATGAGCAATAGTTCAAGTTTGGAGATTTTGATAACTCTCCAAAAGAGAGTTATTATGAGTCTTTTGGGATAAATTTCACCTCATGTTTGAAGTAAATTGCCTTTGATGTATGAAATAAATGCTTTATTACTTTTGTTTTGCTTATATGGCTTTTGAAAACATTCATATTGTTACATCATTCTATTTAAAACAACATTGAAATAATATTGAAGAAAGTTGAATTTAATTGTTACTGATTCTGGGTGTTCAGTTGAGTACATAATTGATGGAGCACTATTTTAGCAAAACGATTGAGAGAGCAATTTTGGAGCAAAACAGACATATAAAATTTGTGAGAAGATAACATAAATTCAGATATGGAAACAAAGTCTATCTTTTACGAATTTAATCTACCGTTAGGTGTGAGCAACGTAGACGAATTAACCTAATAGGTTTCCTAATCACAAGAGGAAGTTGATAAATAGGGAAAAAAAAAGGCCGCCAAAATGAGAAGGAAGTTTTTTTAGACAAGAATAATTCCGTTTTTTATTTTTATTTTCAGTTTAGTCTTTCACAGAGTTCATCTCCATTATTGTTCCTGAATTTAGAATTACTGCGTCGGAGTTCCGATTTAAGTTTTCGTTTGAGTTGAATTGGAGAGTTCCGTTAGTTTAAAAGTTCACTTTGTGATTTTATTGTTCTACAACTTATTCATCAATCATTGCTGCTATACCTTACATTCACGAAGAGAGGAGCTTGTAGAAGGAAAGATGTTGTGGAGTCTAGAAGAGAAAACTGATTCTACTCGCCAACTTCTTGAAGAGATTGATTTCTATAATGCTTTAGGATTTTATTTCGTTATGAACTCTTTTACTATTTCCATTTTTTTGTTGCTGTCATTTTTTTAAAATTTTTAGCATGAACTAATTACCCTCGAGTGAGGATTAAAAGATATGTTGTTGAACTAAGTTAGTTTTGACGTAAGAATTTGTTGGATTGAATTGTTTTATAAGTGTTTACATTGTTTAGTTTTTATGTCTGCCTGATCAACACACATAAATATCTTCTCTAACTTTAAGAAGAAAATGTGAAAAGTAGATTACTTTTCAAACACATTAGCATCTAGATTAGTTTAGTTGCTAGCTAAGTGAGAAGGTTAGGAATAATCACTCTTCTAATGCACAAAAACAACAGGTTTAACTCATATAGGTTAATGAAAGTTAACTTAAGATTACTGGGAGATCTGGAATGATTTTGGAAGACTATTGTTGGGTGATTCTATGCTGCAATTCTTTTACTTCAGTATTCTACTTCAGGGAAACTTCATGTTACCTTAATCCGAACCTATTTTACCCTCATCGTTACAATCACTAAAGCATTCTTTTTATTCTGTCAATTAATTTGATTTAGCATTAGTTATAAAAACTCATTAATCATTCACTCTTGTTACCTTTGAATTCACTAAGAGATTAAGCACAAATAGGTTAAAATCTATTGCTAATCCCTGTGGATACGATATCAAAATACTTATCACTTGCTGCAGACTGTGTACACTTGCACATTCATTTGTGATTTTACTATTCACCCACACACATGCAAACAAGAGGCCATCACTTTTTCTTGGTGAAATTTAATTCTTGAATGATAGAAAAAGATGAGAGGTAGAGATGGTCCCACTAAGTGTGCCAATTTGTTCACGAGATTTCTAGGAAAATTTTATTCGTGGAAATGAACCTGCTTTTATTAATTTTTTGTAATAGTAGTACAATCTCTAATGTATAACCTGCCGATGCTTTCTATTTGATTTACACTCCAATTCGAGGGCTGATGAGCTTGTTCTTGAGTCAAGGAAATGTAGGACTTTGACTTTAGCTTGTTGAAGAATCTTCTCAATCTTTTGCTTCTGCTTGTTGAAGAATCCTTTGAGTCTTCGGCTTCTGCTTGTTGAAGAATCTTCAAAGTCTTCTGACTCTGGTTTGTCGAAGAAGATGATCGATATCTTTAAGTCTTACAGTCTTCGAGTCTTCAGAAATTCTTTTAAGCTTCAAGGAGTCTTCAAAAATTCTTTTACGCTTCAAGGAGTCTTCTCTCTAAATTTTGAATCCTCTAAATTCTCTAAGTTTTGAATGCTCTTAATTCTCTAGATTCTGAATGGATGCAAATTAGAGATGACCCCTCTATTTATAGAGATTTTGGTAGGTCTCATATGGACTTAGGTATGGGCATGACTTCGGCTTACTTTTGGCCCAACAATTGTACTTTAGCTTGTTTAGATTTAATTAAGCTATTTTTAATAGGCTTGAATTATTAAGGTTGACTCATTTTCAATTTAGTGAATTTGAGCTTATTTGGCTTTTCACTCAACACATGACACAATCTAATTAGACTAAATTATATCATAGGACGACCTTATTATACACGAGTGAAATTATTTGATTTGTCAATTTTTTTTTTAATTTTAATTTGAAGACACGTGTAAATTTGTAATTGGTCACAAAATTTATCACTCAACAGTGTAATAAACTAGTTTTATGTGTAAGCTCTAATAATTTAATTTACTCGTTTTATTACCTAAGCCCAATTGATTTTACAACCTATCTCACACTATGTCTAAGCTCTAATTTACTTTGTCAAGGCTCTAGAGTAGTGTGATAAACTATACTTATGTTTAAGCTCTAATTTACTTATTTTATTACCTAGGCCCAATTTATTTTACAATCGGTGAGACTATGTCTAGTGCTCTCGACACAATTAACAACTTTTAATAGTTATTGCATTGTTCAAGTGAATTTGACTAAGCTTAACTCTTTCAGTATTAAACGTAACTATAGTACTCAATAGATGACCAGTTGGATTGAATACTTTTGCAATGAATCAACAATAATAACCTAGAAAAATAGTTTTCATTAAAGGAAATGCATACGCATAAATTGTCGAACCATTAAATGGGTCATCTCCTAGCTAACCCAGGAGTGGGTTTAATTCATCCTCATGAAGAAAGTAACAAGGAATATGAAAATAGATTCCATGAAAGGTTAAAATCTAAATCGATAGAAAGAGAAATGAAAGAGATTGAGCCAAGAGAAAGGCCCACCAACTACTCTCTTGACGCTAGTTCTTCACTGCTCCTTCAATAGAGAATTCCACAAAGCTCTTCTCCCTTTTACTCTCCTAGTGGCTACTTGCCCTAGAAATACGGGTTTCTTTCATTTTTAAGCATGGGCTCCTCTATTACGACGTCACCCATACTCCCTCGTTTGAGACATCATGTTTTTTGCACTTTTGAATTACATGCGTGTGACAACTGCTTACTGCATTTCATACACATTCACTAGGGCTCTGACAATGTTTGGTGCAGTATCATTATAGTTCTCCTCTAGGATGCACTAGCAATGTTGTCGCATCGTAAAGCGAACTTCTTCACAATCTGCAAAATACAAGGATCTCAACAAGAGTGCCTAAGTTATCCTACAAATCATACTCAATGTATTTATAGATTTTCAAAATAAAATGCACCAAAATGTTCTCATCATTCAATCGTACAACATTTTACACACGATGATGGCAACTAGAACAATAACAACCATTATGAGCATTAAAAAAAATGAAATAATGGACAGTGTAAATCTTATTTTGAGGTATTTTAACTCTCTTTTTTAGAGTTATCAATTTTTTTTTTAATGTGATATGATTATGAACTTTAGAATGTACTTTAAACCTTCTGGTCAAGGAGAAGGCTACATATTTTTAACTTTTCAAATAGACTTATCTTGATCATTCGGTTGGCAACCCATAAGAGGGTTCCTTTGAACTAGCGTATGAATGATATCTTTTATGTTATAAAATCATATTGAAACTTGTTATATTATACATCAGAAGATCCTTTCTAACTAACTATCTATCGATGTTTATACGTTGTATGTGGTATTGTAGTTTATGTTTAATTATTAGCTTGTATGCTATCTAACACTTATGGCATACATAACTCTATTTGGAAATTAGTTTGAGTGAGTTAAGGTTTTAGATTTATGGTCGTAGTTTTCTTGGTTGTATGACTATGTTGTAACTTTGGTAGCCATAACTAATAGTGTTAGTAATTTAAGTGTGTTAGACACGTTTTTTTTAAAGAGTTAGTTCGGATAAGTTAGTAGGGCTTGAAGACTAAGATTAGATGAGTTAGACACACTTTTTTCTCTCTTAATGGGTTACTTTAAGTGAGCGTGTAAGATGTGAAGTTGTGTTTGAGTGAGTTTGTGGTATTGGAGTGATTTTCGGTGAGTTGGGCACATTTTTTGGCTTTTACGGAGTGAGTTTATGAGATTCATATAGTGTGTTATTTTTTTAAATTGCTCCAAATATTTACAACATCCATTTTAATCAATTATAACAATCATATAACAGTCTGGAATTAATTTCAGGACCCAATCTTGATCGGAGAATTAATTTCCAGTACTTTAATAAGAATCAAGAAAATTTCCAGCATTCACATATACTTTGAAATAAATTCCAACAATCGAATTTGAGTCAAAACTTCAATAATATTGTATAGAAAGTAAGATAAAGAGAGAGTCGACACAAGGATTTATAGTGGTTCGGCCCGAAGACCTACTCCACTTGTAAGAAGGATAAATCTCTCTTGCTTAGTCAATATTATTAAGAGATCTAAGAAAACCAGAACACAATATAGGCATAATTACAGAGGAAATAATCAAAGATTCACGTCCTTCAAGGGTTCAATAAATAAGAATAATTAGAAACCTCAAGAACACACAATCAATCTTTATGGAAATGAGAGGGGAATCATGCTAGGAAGGGAAATCACCAAGAAAAACAAAGATTAAAGAACAATACAACCTTTGTTGACAGAAACCCACCCGACCGTAAGCACCAACGGGATCAAATCGAAGATCAAGTTCGAAACGAACGACCAAGCACACTATGTGTGGCGGCGTTGTGTCCCCTCTCACCCGAGCACAAACAGCGGCGGCGGTGGCGCTTTCGGCGATGACGGTGCGGTGGATCCCTTCCTTCCTCTCTCTCTCGGTTTTTCCTATCAACACAAGTAAGGAGGCCAAAGTTTCTTCTCCCAAATCTTTTATGACAAAAAACAAGCAAGAGATGTATATATATTAAGTGACTTTGGTTTGGTTTGGTTCAATTAACCCAAACCGGGGTTTTATAAATTGAACCAAACTGGTTCACTTCAAGTGGGTAAATAAATTTGGGCCTCAACATTCTTTCTCACAAATTGGCCCAAGAGATGTGGATTGAAAGATGAAATAGCAATATGAAAATAGCCCAAAATAAATGAAACATAAGAATGGGTATATGATACAAAAATTAGTGATTAAATCAACAAAAAATCACA
>JAOANK020203672.1:0-16346 GCA_026257165.2 Telfairia occidentalis
AATATGCCTATAATTTGTTAATAAGTTAAATTTGCTAAAAAGAACCAACACCCTAGGATTCTTAATTCATAAATTTTCTTTTCTCTAAACGTGCACACTTAGTTTTAGCTTTATTCATAAATTTTCAAGGAATCCACTTTGTCTGATCTCTAGATAAAATTGGAACAAATCAATTGGAAACTAAGAAAATTAATAATTCGATTTCCAGAGGACGATACTCGGCCTTAGGGTTGTTTTATATTACAACTTGACCCGTGCACTTGCGGTAACGCAGTGAATTGTGATCAATGACATCCTCTTCTACTCAAGGATGGAAGAGGAACACGAGGAGTATCTCAGTAAGGTTTTGATGAATTTGACAACCAATCAGTTATATGCCAAGTTCACCAAGTGTGACTTCTGGTGACAAAAGGTATCCTTCTTGAGTCTTGTGGTATCCAAGGACTGCATCTCGATGGACCCAGCAAAATTATAAGCAGTGACCAACTGGTCGCGTACAACTAATGTTAGTGAGGTACGAAGCTTCTTGGGCTTGGCCGGTTATTATCTTAGTTTCGTACAAGATTTTTCCAATATAGCCTCAGCACTAACCTAGTTGACACAGAAGGGTAGTCAGTTTGTGTGGACTGATGAATGTGAAGCAAGCTTTCAAGAGCTCAAACAGAGGTTGGTTACCGCACCAATGCTCAGCGTGCAAGAGGGAACCGAAGATTTCGTGGTATACAGTGATGCCCCCAAGAAGGGACTGGGGTGTGTGTTGATGCAGTGCGACAAGGTCATAGCTTATAGGTCATGCCAACTAAAGGATTACGAGCAAAACTACCGACGCATGATCTGGAATTGGCCGTAGTAGTGTTTGCCTTGAAAATTTGGAGGTATTACTTATACAAAGAGAAGATACAGATTTTCATGGATCACTAGAGTTTGAAATATTTCTTTACTCGAAACAAGCTAAACATGAGACAGCGGAGGTGGCTTGAGCTGGTAAAGGACTACGATTGTGTATTTTGTACCACCTGGACAAGACAAATGTGGTGGAAGACGCTCCCAGCAGGAAGACAACACACTTAGCAGCTTTGGTTACCACGAAAACTCAGATTCACTAAGATATGGAGAGGATGGAGGTAGCTGTGATAGTTGATGAAGTTACTACCTAACTATCACAACTGTAGGGAAATTACCTGGATCCGGCGCAGCGAAAGTGGGCACATTGATTACGGAACGAGGATCGCAATGACACTTTGGAATAAAATGAGTTTTATAGAACGAATTTTTGAAAAAACTTACCTTTGGGATGGATCATTGTGAGTTTGACATGATCTTCCGAGCTATCCTCAATCTACTACGAACTGGTGTGTGGTCACTTTTTTGGGAGAACTTAGAAGAAAACTAATTTTCTTCTTGCTCTTGGGAGGAGGGGGAGGAGAAGGAGGTAATGACTTACTCCCTTAGGTTTTGACTATAAGTTTCCTTATATAGGCCAAAACCCTAACAGCTTGTAAATTTTCTAATTTAATTATGAAAATTAAAAACTCCTTTTAATTTTCATAATTAATTGTTTAGATACCATCTCATGGGTTTTAAGTTCATGGGCACTTCCATGGACCTTGAGTCATGCTCCATTGGACTTTCAAAACCCAATAGACTTCTTTCTTATGTAATTAGGCCTAGAGTTGATCCAGCTATCCAATTGGTCTTCTAGAGTCCAATTAGGCCAATTTCTAATTAATGAGTAAAAAATCTAATTTATTATTAATAGTCAAATTAATTAATCCCAATTTATAATTAATAATAAATATAATTTATTATTAATATTCAAATTAAATTATCCAATTTATAATTAATTAATAATAAATCTAATTTATTACTAATATCTAAATTAAATAATTTAATTAAAAATTAAATAATCTTTATTATTTAACTTTCTCCCAATTAATTGTTCGTTGTAGTGGTAACGATTTGGAAAGGGGACCTTATGGACCTACAACTTTGAGCTCCAATGGTTAAGATTAGTTAGTTAAACTCTTTAACTAACTAACCCCACCATTAACCTAAGGTAACTCCACTATAAACCTGAGATTGCACTCTCGCATTGTTGATAAGTTATGTTCATGAATATAACCATAACAACTCATTTGATCCTTCACAAAGTGACTTGTGGTTCCAGTTAGATGAAAATACCGTTTTTCCCTTGACCCTACCTCTTACTCCTTAAGTACCATTGGTTCTCTAATGGATAGCCTTTTATTAATCTCATCCTAGAAAAGTCCTTCTTGGGGTATCAAGAAGGCGGGTACCATGTTATCCAAGTCTCGAACCAACACATTAAGAAAATCACTTATATACATACTCAATATGGAGAAGTACACAGTTTGCACTTTCCACTATTGAGTGGCTGTGAATTCCATCTTGTGTACGAATCTCCCCAGCTCCCCAATTGAATGCATTCCCAAGACACTAGGCTTATTGACTGAATATATAAGCCACTCTTACCACGTTGCTCAAAGAACTCACTTGCATAAGCACGAGTTCGTAACACACTCAAGATTTAGATCAATGACCTTTGATCATCCTACTGATGTGTTTGCATTTTCTTTCCACGGTCTTACAAGAAATGTCCAGAACACATCATGGTCCAATCTTATGTAATACCATTGCATACGATACCTCCACTCACATGTTAGCACATGAACGATCTAGATAAGACCATTGGTAATAGTTTCAAAGTGGATCGTATGAACAATGTACCAAAATAAGGTTCTAAACCCTATCCATATGTCTGATACATACCAAGTTTAAGAACACATTTGATGGTTAAGAAGCAATTAGACATTGAATGTTAGTAAATTTGACAAGATGAACAAATAATTTTTAAGTTTATCTTATTGACATCATTATAGTTTACATGTCGTCACAAGCTTAGGGCATAAATCCCAACAGAGCTTACGTCAGAGGATCATTGATGTGTAGTAGGAAGAACCTGACACAATGGAAAGATTTGAACAGTGGAGGGCCGGTCTTACAGAAGAGTTCTCGTTGTCATTAGATTTTGGACTATTGTTCCAGGGATGCTTGTGCGTACCCCAAGATGACGCAGTTAAGACCGAATTACTGATCGAGGCCAACAGCTCACCATTTGCAATACATCCTGGCAGCACAAAGATGTATTAGGATTTGAAACAGTATTATTGGTGGCTTGACATGAAAAGAGACATAGCCGAGTTTGTGAGTAGATGATTAGTATGTCAACAGGTGAAGGCACCGAGATAAAGGCCAGCAGGGTTACTACAACCTCTATCAGTACCCGAGTGGAAGTGGGAATATGAATCCATGGATTTCATTATTGGTTTGCCTAGGACAACGAAGATGTATACAGGGATCTAGGTGGTCATAAATAGGCTTACCAAGTCTGCACACTTTCTTTCAAGGAAGTCTACATAATATGTGGAACGATGGGTGTAGTTATATGTGGAAGAGATTGTAAGGTTACACGGGGTGCTCTGTCCATTATTTCTGACAGGGATGCTCATTTTAGGTCCGCTTTCTAGCAGAGTTTGCAGAAGGCTATGTGAACATAGTTGAACTTCAGTACCGCCTTTCATCCACAAATAGATGGCTAGGGTGAGCATTTGAAGTAGACTCTGGAAGATATGCTACGAGCGTGTGTCCTAGATTTTGCTAGAAGTTGGGTCTTCCACCTTCATTTGATGGAGTTTGCTTACAATAACAGTTACTGGGCAACCATTGACATGTCTCCAATTGAAGCTTTTTACAGGAAGAAGTGTAGGTCACTAGTCTGTTGGGAAGAGGTTGATGAATGTAAGTTATTGGGACCTGAGCTAGTACAAGTTATGAATGAAGCCATAAGAAATATTAGGGCAAGGATGTTGACAGGTGAGAGCAGGCAAAATAGCTATGTAGATACGCAGCGACCATACTTCGAATTCATTGTAGGTGAACATGTATTTCTACGAGTGGCTCTTATGGAGGGAGTTATGAGATTTGGTCGAAAGGGGAAGTTGAGTCCACATTTCATTGGACCCTTTGAGATACTAGAGCGGATTGGCCATGTGGCCTACAAGTTGGCACTACCGTCTTCCCTTTCAGCGGTTCACAATGCTTTCCACGTCTCCTTGTTGCAGAAGTACATCGCGTATCAAACGCATGGGATAGACTATGAACCTCTACATGTTAATGAGAGCCTGAGCTATGAGGAGAAGTCCTTCCATGCCATTGCTAGAGAAAAGAAGGTACATCGTAACCAAGAAATAGCCTTGGTGAAAGTCCCCTTTGCCATAATCACCAGTTGGAGAAAGTGACTTGGGAGTTGGACGAGGAGATTAAGATTAAGTATTCAGATTATTTCAGGAATAGTAACTATCGAGGATGAAAGTTTTTAAGGTTGATAAGTTGTAACATCGCGTTAATTAATTCTATTTTAGTGCAATATTGTGGAATTAATTAGGGACTAAATTGTTTATGAGTGTTCATTTGGGGGGAAAATAATAAGGTTTGTTTCATTAAATTAAATGGGGATTTTATCTTTGAAAAAAGGAAGAAAATTAATAATAATGACAATCTCATAAATAGGAGAATTAGAGTTAGGGTTGCAGGTTGAGGTGCACTCTATAAATATGTTATTGGGGACCTAGCCATGATGCCTCCTTAGTTTCCCAAAAAAAAATTTATCTTTCTTTTTCCCTCTCCTTTTCACGCAAAGGTTTTCCCCTTCCTCCAAAATGTTTTCCCTCTCTCACGTTTACCTCTCCCTGACGGTGGTGGTTGGCAGCGACAGAGGCTGACTCGTGGCCGTGGTGGTAGGTTCTCGATTTTTTCCTACTTCCCTCCCTTAGTTCAAGTTCTCCTTCTAAACGCAGCCTCATCATCGTCTCCCCATATCTCAAACAGAAAGGTAAGGCACAGAGTTCTCCGTCCTTGCGTTTGCCCGAGGTTTCCCTTTTTTAATCACATTTTCCCCTTTTCTCGACCATTAGAGAGGCATTTTTAATGAAATAAAGTATCAGAAAGAAGCACGAAGTCAAGATCTATGCATTGGTGGAAGTGGAAGCGCGATCAGAGAGGCGGTGAGGCAGCACACACGGTAGAGAAGCTTTGCAGTAGCAGTGCATTTTCCACATACGACGATCTTTCCCCCGCACTTGGAGACACGTGGGAGCTTCATTTGGACTTATTCTAGCGATATTGGACTTCTAAGGGTGAGTAGATTTCAAATTTGGTACTTGTTTACCTATTCAAGGTGACGCGTGGCACCGACTAGTCTAGAAAAGGTAGCGTCCTCCCTACATCGGTTGTCCCTCAAAAACTCTAACTTTTCCTTTGAATTTTAGATTAAAAAGAATTTAGAAAATTAAGGGTATTTTGGAAATTTGGACCTAGGTTGCTTAAGAAATCGATTACCAAACCACTTAGGATTCACTTGCTGTCTTCCTTTGGAATAGAGGTAAGTGGATTGGCTCCTGAAAAGACCATCGGCCTAGGTAAAAAATTGTTTGACTTATTTGATGTATGTGTTAGATTTACCTAGCATGTATAGTTAGAGAAATTGAGCATGGGGTTTTGTTCTAATGTTGAGCATGTATGTGTGGATTATGGAATGCTAGGAGTTTCATGTGTGATATGAAACGTTAGATGCCTTATTGGCTTGATTGTATGTTTTGTGAATGATTGGGACCTATGCATAAATTGAATGAGTGCTGCATGTACATGTAGAAGATATACTATCTTTGCTTAGTGTTGTATTGATGACCTCCACGAGATACAATCTAAGATGCGTGCTTGCTGTCTACTTATTTTGCAGTTCCTCCATGAGATTTATATCTTAGCTTAGTGTTATATTGAAGACCTCCACGACAATGTATTCTCTGATGTGTCCTGTGCTGTATGCCTAATATGAGGTTCCTCCATGAGATAGTATGATTTTGTGTAAGACTGGAAATAGGCCTCACACGAGATGTATGACTGTTTGTATTCGCATTCGGAGTTACTTACTGGTATCTTTGTACTCAACCTTTTCCTTTTATTTTTTAGGTAAGAACAAGGGCTATCAGGGTGGCAGATGAGGAGTGGATTGCAAAAAGGGTCATGGTCATGAGCTAAGTTTTATGCTTTCCATGGACTTATCTTACGTTGTTTGGTTTTAATAACTTTTGAACTAGTTGTTTAGTATTTTGAGCAAATACGTACTTATGCTTAGCCTATCGTTGTTTTGCTTTAAATTGGTATCCCAGTATGTTTTAATTAAGTTTTAAACCTACTTATTTATCCAGTATCTTTTTAGTATTTGAGTATAAGTAAATCTTTAACTTAAGCATGCATGTTAGTAGATGCTCTCGATAGTCTATGTCTAGAAGTCGGGTCGTTACAATCTCTAACTTTTTTCTGTCTAAAATTTTTCTGTCTAAAGTTCTTCTCACTAAAGTTCTTCTCACTTTAATTTTTTGTAGTCATTCTAATTTTTCTTTGGTTGAATTTTATATTTTTCTCTAAAACTTTTTCTTGTCTAAAATTTTTCTTTTGCTTGAACTTTTATTTCACTTTTCTTTAACAAATATATTGTTTCTAAGAACTCTAACTAATATTTTCGTTGTAACTTAATTTTCTTTATAACTTATTTTTTTATTAATCTATGTTTAATTACTGTCTCAAACTTTTCTCTCTAAAAAATTAATTTCTATATCTAAATTTTTATTTTCATGTCTTCACATTTTTCTCTCTCAAACTGAACTCTCTATCTCTATAATTTTTTTTTTTTTGTTAAAAACAAAAATAATTATCAACAAATAAGTTTTCTTTTCTGGTTTTTAAAAAAGAAAACAAGAAACACGTAGTTATCAAACAAAGATATGATTTTTGTTTTTTAAAAATAGAAATGATTATCAAATACCGCTTAAGTAATCTCTCTCTGCTTTTTTTAATATATAAATTTTTTCTTTGGTGATGGAATTTATTCCTGATATTTTTTTATTCCTAATATTCCTAATAACTCTGAAGTAGAAAGTTGGAATGAATCTGATTTTACTTTTTGTCAATGTTAGGCCTTCTTTCCCTAAGAAGGTACATCTAATTTATGTTGTCTTGCTTTAAGAAAAAAAAAAAATTAATTTTTCATAACTTTGGGTGTTGTCTAGGGGTGTGTTTGGGAGTGATTTTGAAATGCCCAAAATCACTTTTGTTATGCCCAAATTTAAGTAATTGACCTCAATTTTATTATGACAAAAGTAATTTTAATCATTCCAAAATCATTGCCAAACACACCTTTAGTTAACTAGGATTGATGTATGCATCAATTTAGAGATAGTAATGCTGTTAGGTGAAGTCGAGAGAAAAGAACATTGGAAACAAAATATAGAAGTACTAAACAAAACCATAACAAAATTATAGCTCTTGTTTAAAGTTGACCCCGAGTTTCAAAATAAACTCTTTTTTTTTTAATGAAGAATAATAATTTTCATTCACTAACTTAAGGACTTTGAGGTCGACACCAAATAGGCATTGCTGACGAATACTTGTATACTCAAAGGAACATGTCGTTGAAGAGTTTTGCATCCTATATTTTTTTAATGGATGCTCTTATGTAATGACTACACATTATGTTTTTCAATTGAAGCCAATCTTAAGTAGATCAATGGGATGGGCAAGTGATTTAAGACATTTTTCTTTTCTTAAGAGGAGTCCCAGTAACGAGGGCTAAAAACTTTCACATGTTAATTTATGAAAGTCTCACCTTATCTACTTGTATTGATATTAATTATAGTTCAAGATCCTTGAAGTTTAGTACTATATACAAATCTTATGATTTTTAAAATGTACATTTAATTTTGAACCATAATATTTGCATACTAATTGAATGAAGTGACCATTTTGTCTTGGGAATGACTAATAGCGCATAAAATGTGCTATTTCTAGGTCATATTTTATCTAGTTTTGTGGATTAATTTTGATACTTTCACGAGTTCATTTGTTCATTTTACAGGAATCGAGCAATTAGAGCAACAACAATATTTTTGATGAAGAATCAGGATAAATGGAGCCAAGAGAGAGCACTTTAGAGTTAAAGAAACATAAGAGAAAGTGTTGTAGGAATTTTTTCTTGAGAGGATGACATTGAGACGTAGTTCAAATTGTATCAACGCTACGGAATTTGAGGCAAAAGTATTTTGGGGTGCAGGGTAGCATCGAGACGTTACCCTTGGCGTCTCGGTGGTACGAACATTGAGGCGTACAGAAATGCGCGCACTTTGAAAATTTTGGCGGACAATGAGGTAGATAGAAACACTACATAGAATTTGACCGACAATGATTTTTTTTTTTTGCATGTTTTTGTGGTGGCTTTTTTTGTAATATTTTGGGCGAGCGTCTTGATGTTGTCGAGGGTTTTGGGATAAATACACATCTTTCATTCAAAAATTGGTAGACCATTTGGAGAGAAAAGAGCACATGGTTTCTACTTAGTTATCGTGCATGAGAGAGCATTCTAAAGAGCGTATGGAGAGATTCAAGGCTCGTGATTGAGGGCATCACTATGGAACGAGTGCGGCACACGTCTTCTAGAGTTCTTCCTTTCATTCTTTAATTTGGTAGTTTTTGTTGGGCTTTTTAGAAGAATGTCTATTTTGTATGGTGATATTGAGTTGCAGAACCTTGTTTTAGAGACTTAATATAGTGTTTTGAATATTTGTATAGTTGATTTAATTTAATAAACTATTTTTATATTGCAACATTTCATTTGTGAATTTGTATGCCTAATGTTTTTTAGTCTCCTAATCAAAGATTAAATTTTTTGCTTGGTGTAAGTTTTTATCTCGCGAGAGTAAAAATTTAGATTAGATTAGCAAATGCATGACTATTAGTGGATCTTGCACGAGATTGAGGACTTTCTAGTAGAAGGTTTAATTGTTGGAACTAGAAGGATTCTTGGTGTCATGTAGTGATAGCAAAGATGATATTTTCTGGATAGAGAAGGGATCACAAGAATATTTTTGGGACTAGTGATTACCAAAAGATTTGTTATTGCCTTGTTTGTGTGAAATAGTGCAAGAAGTTGATCTTGCAAATTAGTAAGAGAATTGACGAAGCTGGAGAGGGGAAGTTAATAGCAATAGATTCTTCTTGGCTTATGTTTGTTGCATGATAGAAATAGGTTGTTGAATTAATTAAGTTTATTGTCCAAAGCCATGAAATCGCATTACTAAGGCACCTCTCTTAATGGGTTATCCACTTAGTTCAGAGTAGGAGTAGTTTAGATTATTTTTTCCCTTTTTTGTTCGATTCTCTAGATAAAATAAGGTGTGAGTAACTATAGCACTTAGTAAAATTAGAAATCCAATCCCGAGGATGATACTTGATATTGAATTCACTATACTGAATCTTGACACTCTACACTTGAGATTAGGCAATGATACAAACAAGTTTTTGGTACCGTTGCCGGGGATTGACAATTATTTAGTTTGATTAATATTGTTAAGAAATATTGAATTTTAATCTAGAGTGTATTTCGCTTTTCTTTGCTTCGGTTTATTTAGGTGCTAGTTACTTGTGTGTTGCCACCCAAGTTTTATATACCTTTTCTTTGTTTTTATCATTTTCTTTAGTTTCTTTGTAGGTGTTGAGTGCCAATAAATCTCATTCCTTTTGTACAAGATCTCGATACTTTGGGATGATCTCTCCTTTTTATCGAGGATGCAGTTGGAAAATTTTCATCTTTCCTATCAGAGTAATATTATTCACTTTACTATCCTTTTCTTTGTACTTGCATGCTACGATTTATACATTGAGGACAATGTATGCTTTAAGTTTGGGGCGGCTAGTATTTTAGAAAGTCCTGATGATTTTGAGCTTAATTTTTTCAAATTTTTTATTAATTTGAATGAGTTGAGATTGTTGTGTGCTGAACTGTTGTGAAACTCTGTAAATTTTGTTGATTAGGATGACCTAGGATTCCCTCTGATTGGTATGTTGTGTGGAAATCATGGACATAGGATGACATACTTCTTAGTTATGTTATTTTAAATTCTTCTTGGAGTCTCTTGGTTTTTGGAGCACAACTCTTTTATTTAGAGTTAAGAAGGTTTAGAATGTTTTTAGAGGACCCAATTTTCTTTAAATGACCCTAAAATATCGTAGTACTACTTTGGTGATTCTCTAGCATATCTAGTAGCGGTTTCAAAAGAAAATAGTTGAAGAAGATTACTCCTCATTTCTTAATGCTTTAGTAATTAGGGGCATTCATGACACTGTGGGTAAGCTAAAATGAAGGATGTGTTGCTCGCAGTTGGATATCTTTCATTACCAATGTGGGTAAGCTAAAACAAAGGCAATGCATTTTGAATAGGTTCTTCTTCTAGCCCAAAGAAAAAATTGAAAAAAACAAGAGAAAGACAATCGAAAATTTAAAAGAATAGATTAAAAGTTTCTCTTAGCTACTTAGATTATGAGTTTATGCTTAATAGTACCTTAGTGAGGAGTAGGGGGTACCCTATAGGGAGTTTTTTTAAACTCATTCCAGTCTTATAAGGACAAAAATAAGAAGGGCTTGCACTCAGACACATGAAGGATGAATAGAATTGGCTTTGAAATCTCTCGAGGATAGAATATGCTTGTTAAAAGTTTTCGTTATTGTGCCAACATACTATAGAATGCTTGAGGTTGGAGTCAATTGCATGCAGTTGTGAGTTCCCTTATTTTTATTGTTAGTGTTGTGCTTTAATTTTTTTCGGAACTGGCAAAAGTTTAAGTTTTAAAGTGTTTATCTCTAGGCCCTATTTTAGTTAGTTTTATGGATTAATTTTGATGCTTTCACGAGTATATATGCATATTTAATAGAAATCGAACAATTAGAGCAATAATAATGTTTTTGATGAAGAATCGCAATACATTGGGCCAAAAGAGAGCATTTTGGAGTTCAAGATTGATCGCAGCATTACGTTTATCACAAATGTCCGAGTCAGTTTTAGTATAGTGAAATTGAGTGTCGAATGTCGTCCTCGAGATTGGGTTTCTAGTTTGATTAAGTACTACAGATAATTGCACCTCATTTTATCTAGGGGAATCGATTATTGAAATGGAAAGCTAATTGCACTACTCGTACTCCTAGATAGATGAAGGTTACATAAGTAGAGATTGCCTTAAACTGAATTGACATGCTATGTGACATTATACTTCATTATCAAACAGACTTTTCCATCATGATGCGACCATAAGCTATGATTTAACTAATGTTTGGCTTTCCCTCTCAAGGTTACCTAGTCTCTCACTAAGCGCAGACTCAACCTCTCGATCTATTGCCCACACACTAGTAAGACATTACGAACTACCCACTAATTATTACCCCTTAGAAGACCCATTGTGATCCCATCTTCTCTAGAGCTCAAGGCAAACCCGCTTGTCATTACGGTTCACCACAGACCCACTAGAGATAATAATACATGTCTCTGTAAAATAAACCTCTACTAATCATATTGGCCTATTACAGTCATCCATTCGAGATCTAGTCTAAGCATTACTCTCTCGAGCTAACACTTAAATCATGCAATAAGTTAATCTTTGATCAGGAGATTAAAGCCTTAAGCATACAAATGCATGAATGAATCCAACCACTCAAAGCGGAATCCAGCCACTCAAATCCAAAATTTGAATAGTCCCTCAAGAATTTACAAAAAGAAAACAAATCTACAAAAGGAAAGGAAAATTCCCTAAGACGCGTGCCACACTCATTCCCAACGTGAGATCCGCAATCCTGATCCTGGGATGGCTCCGAGAACTCCATGGGAATCTCCTACACCCTCTAAAAAATTGTGCTCCCTCGTGCAAAATCGTCTCTCCAAATAGCCTCCCTAAAATTAGAATGAAAAATGGTCTTTTAACTTTGATTCTGCCCGCAGCGTCGAGATGCTGGTCTTAAGCATTCAACTCTTCGTGCGGCGTGGGCATAATTTAGGGTGTACAAAGGTGTAGCGTTGAGATGCTGGTTCATAGCTAGAAGCAAAGGCCAGGCGGTTGTGAGTTGGCATGCGCGTGCGAGAACTAATGGCGTGAGCGACATCTAGACGCTGAATGCATTGCACCTGTGGTGTCTAGGCGATGTCCACATATGCCAGCATGTGCGACATTGAGGCAGGCATCGGCACACTACGCTCAACGCTACCTAGCGTTGCTGGGTGCGCGCGCAATGCAATTGTTCTACTCAAAGGGGACAATGGAAGACTTTTATTAAAACTACAATATTCTCATAAATAATTTGAAAACTATAATATTTTTTAAACTACAATATTTTTTTAAAGAAAAAGTCTTTATATTCACTGTTATATCCTAATGGAAGCTTAATTTTTCATCAAAAATAGAAATTAGTTATATAAAGTGGACGATGGTATCATTGATTCTATTGGCTATCTTTTTTTTTATATTGTCTATGTTACATTGATTTTAATGCTCTTTGCTTATGTGACTTTGTTATCTCCATTGACTTTATTTTACTAGGTCTTAACATAATAGATAAATTATGGATGTCTAAAGATAGACTATCTAAGGAGTATGAAGAGGAGGTGAAAACTTTTATTGAGTTTGCACAGAAACGTTTTAGTGATAAAACATCTATATGATGTTCATGTGTTAAGTGTGGAAACTATATGTTTCTCAATACTAATGAAGTAAAAAATCACTTATTTGCACATGATATTGACCAAAGATATGTTGATTGGATTTGGCATGGAGAAAGTCTTTCTAGTCATTCTAGAGATCTACTAGGTACAAAATTAGATTATACAATTAACCAACAAGTGTCTGAGAATGAATTTGATGGTAATATTGTTGAGATGGTTGGATTTGCACACCAACATTATGAGGATAACCCAAAAAAGTTTAAGAAGTTGCTTGTAGATGCCGAAAAACCATTATATTGAGGCTGTAAAAAATTGACTAAATTTGTTACGTTAGTCCAATTGTATCACTTCAAAGCAAAATTTGAGTGGAGTGATACTAGTTTTACACAACTTTTGATTTTATTAAAAGATATATTACCTGAAAATAATGAATTGCCAACATCTATGTATGAGGCAAAAAAGACTTTAGTTACCTTGGGTATGAACTACAAGAAAATTCATGCATATCCCAATGACTGTTGCCTATATAGAAAAGAATATGCAATGCATTCAAATGTCCTCATTGTAATGAGTCGAGGTAGTAAAAGCATAAGAGCTCAGCGGAGGAGAAAAAAGGAGTACCTGCAAAAGTTGTATGACAATTTCCTCC
Organism: Telfairia occidentalis; assembly: GCA_026257165.2. Taxonomy (NCBI): domain Eukaryota; kingdom Viridiplantae; phylum Streptophyta; class Magnoliopsida; order Cucurbitales; family Cucurbitaceae; genus Telfairia; species Telfairia occidentalis. The sequence goes on from JAOANK020203672.1 coordinate 13,267, forward strand.
AATTCCATATTTTCAAAGGATGTTCAACGATTCTTTGTATGTGAAAAATTTAACCTAGCATGTTAAGGAAAGATTAGTGGATGGAAATTTACGTCATCCTAGTGATTCTTCATCTTGGAAATGAGTCGATCACTTATGCCAGACTTTGGATGTGAAGAGAGAATCCTTCGTTTTGCCCTTTCAACTGACATAATGATCCTCATAGTGAGATGAATCGCAAGTCTAGTTGTTGGTCTGTAGTAATTGACTGGCTCTTACTTGGCATCCCAAGGTTGTTCAAAGCATTAGTAAGTGTTGCAATTTGGGCTTTTAGAGAACTCACCTCATCTAATCCATAAATCCCTGCAGCTTTCGGAGTGGACCTCTCTGATGGCCAATTATAACTGATGGCTACCATGTCTTTCAACAAAGCCTGAGCAACCATAGTTGTCTTGAAAAAGATTGATCCTCCTACAGCTGTATCCATAATTGACTTATTAGTACTAGATAGATCATTATAAAATGATGTACTTGAATCCAATTTGGTATCCGTGATGTAACGACTTGACTTTAGACTTAAACCTCCTAGGGCCGCTACTAGCATGCATGCTCATTACAGGATTTTCAAACATAGTGATCATTTAAACCTCCTAAATAGAAAATAATTTAGTTCAAGTATTTAAAATAAGCCGAGATCCCAATTTAAAAAGAAGCAATAACAAACTAACTAGAGTACTTAGTCAAAAAGTCTTTAAAAACTTCAAACAACGGAAATGATAAAAAAGAAAATATGCAGAAGACTCGACTGGTGTAAATAGCCCTTGAAACCCTTCCTCATCATCCACCACGGCGACCCATCCTGTTACCTAAAATAAAATAAAATAAATAAGAATAGGTTGAGTATGCAAATATATACTCAGTAGGTGACCCCGACCGCGAGGTCAGATATGCAAATACAAACAATCATGCATCTCATGTGGGACATACTTTCTACAGAAACGTATCAGCTCATGGAGGGTCCTCAAACAATCACATAGCAGAGACACACAGTCTCATGGAGGCACTCAATATAAAACTCAGCAGAGACACATAGTCTCTTGGAGAAACTTCAAAATAATCACAAAACAAAGAATGCACATCATGGAGGTCCTCAATATCACTAAGCAGAGACACGAAATCTCATGGAGGATCCTCAAATAATTACACAGTAGAGAATGCATCTCATGGAGGTTCTTAATATACAGTTCAACAGAGATGGGTGACACCCACATATGAACATGCAACATACATAAACTCCATTATGCAAAGTCCCAACAACACTATTTCGCGGATGCCCAATCATCCAGTTTACAATATTCCCACTATACCCTTGGCATGCATAATCCACGTACAACCGATGCATCTATTATCCACATAAACATAAGATGAACATCAAATTCAATAACACATCACATCATGCTCAATAACAATACTACAACATGCTCGAATATCATCAATTACAAACATAAGCATGATAACTATATAAATCACAAACATCAAACAATTCATCTAACCTCAGCCCGAAGGCTTATCCAAGAGTGAAGCCACCTACCATATATTGCAGCAAACAACAAGCAGTCTCTAAGAGTCTCGATAGACGATTCCTTTAGCACCTAAGACACATACATTCATAACGTCCTATTAGCCCATTATTCATTATTAACCTAAAATGGAATAGGTAACTTAAGACATTTAAGGAGCGAATACTATCGAGAGAGTTAGAACTGCCACTGTTTAGGAAACGCCCCACACGCCGCCGCCATGCATCGCCAAGGGACCACCACGTGTTGCCCATGCGTTGCCAGGATTTGGGTGAACAGGGACCAATTTTCGACTCTACTCAACCCCAGGAATTCAACTCCATCGAAATTAGCTCGAACAGACCTCCGACGCGCCGGCACGCGCAGCCTAAACCCTCATCGCATAACAGCTACTTCCTACAGCGCGTGAAGGTCCATCGCAACTCCGATCGTCGATCTGCTTCTACCGACGTGTAGATCACAACCTCGCACACCTTTTCGACCCTTCATTTTCTAAAATCGTAGTTTCGAAAGACCGAGAAAGAGGGAAAAATGTGGTTAAAATGGGAAAAACTCAAGAAAACATGAAGTTCGAGAACTCTGATGCCTTACTTGTTCTAGTTGGGATACGAGGAGGTGATAAAGAAGTTTTCCTCAAAATTTCAACTCAAACGAAGCGACGGAAGTCGGGGAAAATTGAAAAAAAGGAATAAAATACGTTGGCCATTGCTACCGCGTGTCTTGATTGATGCTACTGCTATTGCCAACATCGCCCTTTGTCCTCTGAAGGTGGTGCTGTGTGGAGGGAAGGTTGGGTGTGAGGGAGTGAGGGGAAAAAATTGAGGGGAAAGCGGAAAGGTTGGCGTGAACTAGAGAAAGAGAGGAGATGCTTTGAGATGACCTTTTCTTCTTGGAATAGAAATAGGATTTTGGTGGCTAGATCCTTAGCTACAAACTTATAGGCCTCCCCATTAACCTAACCCTACCCTACTTCCACATAATTACTAGAATGCCGCCCATTTTTTTTTATTGAATTTTCTTTTCCCAAAAATAAAAATCAATGTCCTTACTTCAACTTAATTAATTAATCCCTACTTAATAACCTTAACAAAATTTCAAAAGAAATAAATCAACAATTCAACAACATATCAACAAAAATCATTAAAAGAAAATTAACGGGACGTTACACGTGCTGTGGGCACTTCCTCGAAACTCTTTAAATCACTCCCAAGTCTCGTAGAGCTGCTCATCATCAGCTTGTGTAAAATTACTAATCTCGTTCCATAATTTTTGGGTCTTAGCTGGGGGAAAGAACTTGTTGAGGAATGCTTGAGCAAGCTCGTCCCATGTTATAATATTGTTAGTCGGTAAGGTTTCCAACCAATCTTTCGCTCCGTCCTACAAAGAAAATGTAAAGAGATGTATGTGAATGGAATCATAAGATGCTCCATTTTGTTGGGGTTGATACAAGTGTTGTAAAGTGTCACAAACGCTTCGATCCTAAACGTTCATGTGGAGACATGTGAGTGGGGGTATTCTATA